>JASCZW010003915.1:0-299151 GCA_034211315.2 Aedes japonicus
TCAGGACAAACTAAGTTCGAAATTAAAGATCATAGGGTAAGGGGATGTAATGTTATCCTAGCTCCTTCATTCGGCCTATGTACCAAATTTGTCATTAATTTAGCAATAATCAACAAAATCATGTTGCTATTAGGATGACCTATGTAATCCTAAGCAATTGAGATAATATTAATCAACTTATAGTAGTTCACTTTCGCGTAGTTTTCGATTTATTGAACTTTTGGGGCATCATGATTTTGCTGGTTAAGCTGAACAGATGATCTACACGATCTTCAAGTGATCTAAATTTGGTTTAATTGAAGCGATAAAGCAAGTAATGCAGTCTGGATGAGTAGAAAATAGTTACACGTTACAAAGTAACTGTTCACATAGCTAAACAAACAATGATTTTACAAGAAAATCGTAGACCCAATGTTGGGGACATATTTTTTTGTATGTTCCCAACTATGGCCTGTTGTATCAATAACGTAGTAAAAAGGTTGTTAATGGTAAAATTTCAAGGGAAAATGCATGAATCTAAACACAAACAGAAGGAACAAAATCATTGTATAGTGAATTATAATGTTTTTATTATTGAATGCCTAGTAAATCATATATGAACATCACTTAAGTGATTCAAAGCAGTTTGATTGAAGTATATTTTGTGAAATTTTGTGTTAAGTAAAGCGAATACAGCTGGTAATGCCTTAATTCATAAAATAAGAAAAAAAAACCGTACAAAGACTGCATTTAGTAATAAATCCATCGAATGAGACGAAGTTACATCCATGAATAGACCCAATTTGGAGCTTATAGACCGTCATTAAATCAATATCCCTTGAATGTTTCAGACTTTATAAAAAACTAAGATGGCTTATTAACCATACCTTAGCAAGTGTTTTACTAGTTGAATCTCGCTTCCAGCTTGAAAACATGATGAGTTATAATAAAAAATGTAATCGATCATTGCATAATAGGCTGAGTTAAGTGACACATACTCTAGATCGAAAAAGTTCAGAAGATAACTTCCTCGAAAATCCGAAGAGGACTTCTCATACCTTCAGGAAGAAGTTTAAAGAAGAAGACTTCTTAGAAACTTGGAACTTTCCAGCGGTTCTGGAGTTCTTCCCAGAAATTCAAGATGCAGAAGTTTAGGAAAAAACACCCCCGAGCTCAGGAAGAAAATAATCAGGGACCAGCTGACTATAATTTTTCAAAAAATCAGAAGCAAACTTGCACATCGCTCAAGACGATACGTCCTAGAAGTTTGGGAGAGAACTTCTCTGAAGTTTAGGAAAATTCTTGCCAAAGATTCCGCAAAAAAATCTTCGCAAAAGAATAGGTGCAACTTCCCACAAGTGCTTCAGAGTTTTTACGAAGGTCGGAACAGAATACTTCAGAATGTGGATTTTTCGAAGTTAAGGAAGAAACCTCTCAAAAGAACAAAAAGAAATATTTCAGAAGCAAAAGATGTACTTCTTAGTAGTGTGAGCAAAAATCTCTCTGAAATTCACGAACAAACTACCCCGAAATTCAGGAAAAAACTTACCAAAAGTTCAGAAGAGGACTTCTCAGAAGTTCCGGAAGAAACTTCGAACAAATGTAATGGCATTTTCCTAGAAATTTTGGAGACCACTTTCCCAAAGATTCGGTGAAAAAGTTTCCTCGGAGTTCAAGATGGGACTTATCAGAAGTTTAGAAAGAATATGCTCGGGAAAAACTTTTCAGGAAGAAACTTACCAGAGAGGTTCAAGAAGAAATTTCTTAAAAAAATCTGAAATTTAGGAGAGGACTTCTCAGAAGCTCCACACGAAACTTCTCAAAAGTTTAGTTGGAAACACTTAGAAAAGTTAGAAAGCTTCGCTGAAGTTCAGAATTTAACATTCCAGAATGTTAGAACGAGATTTTCTCGAAATTCAGGAATTCCTAAAAGTTCAGGTAGACACTTCTGAGAAAAAAAAAAACTGGAAAAAACTCTCCTAGTAGTTCAAGTAGGATTTTCTCAGAAATTCAGGAACAACCTTCCTCGAAGTTCAAGAGAAAACTTCCCATGAGTTCAGAAGAAAACTTATTCAAAGTTCAAGAATAAACTCCCAAAAAAATTAAGAAGGATATCCAAGAAATTCTGGAGGAAACAATTTTTTTTTTGAATTTTGTTCGCAGATCAGGGTGAGACTTATCAGAAGTTTATAAAGTAACTAAGTTCAGGTTAAAAAAATACCATATGTTTCTGAAAGGTAAGTTGGGTTGTTAGATGTGAATTTTCGAGAACATCAGGAGTTACTACCAAGAAGTTCACGAGGAAACTTGCCAAAAGTTCAGGAGGAAACTTTTCAGAATTTTAGCATCCCAAGTAGCATTGTTGGTTTTATCAAGGTTTATTAGCATTCTAGAAGTCTAACCCATGGTTTTTAGGACCCTGATAAAACCAAAATGTCTACTTGGGATGTTTTCATGTCTTGAGCATATCTTTAGTAAAGAGTAATTATTGTAAATTACCAATTCCAATATTTTTTGTTCGTTCAAATACGACATTTGAAATACCATTTGAAAATTAATGCTCAGATACATATTCTTAAGGGGACTTGCGTGTTTCACTCTTGAGCATGTAGAACTTCTTACATGAATACTAGACCTTTATAACATGCCGTTAACGCTACAACTTATATTACATGATAGTTTACTCATTATTTTGTTTTTTTGCCTCGTCCAGAACGATCCTCTAAATTTCCAAGCTCATTGTATCGTTTCATTGCATCTCGAACTGTTTGTAGTGGCAATTTCAATCTTCTTCTTGTTAGCATTTTAAGCTTATTGCTTCCACAATTCGCTTATTGCTTGCCCTCAACTTAGTGTTTTAAATGCCTTTCAACAGTTATTATTTAAGAGCTTTCAATGTCAGGTACCATTTTTGCATTAGTAAGATTGTGTGGCAAGAACAATCATACCCTAGGCCCAGGGAGTCGAGAAATTTACCTCAACGAAAAGTGCCTAGACCAGAGCGGGATTCGAACTCAGCCACCTCCAGCGTGGTGTTGCTCTGTAGCAGCGCCTTCGGGCTGTGAGGACAATTTTCCGGATTTTATTCGTCGAAAGATTGGCCTACCTCTTCACCTGATTTGAATCCTCTCGGCTTCTATGCATGGGGCTACATGCTGGGCAAACTGGAGAGTGCCAAAAGACTAACCATGGACTCTTTTAAGAAACGTTTGAGAAAGATTTGCATCGAGCTAATTTAAGACAAATCTTAACGATATACCAATTTATGTATTTCCTACATTGGAAATTAAAATTCATGCAAGCTTATCATTTTTAAGACCATATACTTCATTGAAATTTGAACATTTGAGACGGAGTAGGGCTAGACCATATTTGAAACAAATTTGTAAGTATAGATCTCTATGAATGTGCCTTGGGTGACACATGGTTTTGGAATTGTAACTAATGCAGAGAGTTAGTATTTTCTATTTTTGAAATAGCCTTTTACGTATATTTCAGTACTACAAGACAACTCGATTTAACTCCAGATGCACTCAGGCTAAACAGAAGATCACCTTTATTAAACCGAAGGATTTGTCGGACTGTTCTGAAATTTTAGTTATAATCCAACATACAATATATTAACTTTAGTGCTTCATGAAGTTAATAATTTTGGTGGCAGAAAGCTGAAAGCAATTATGGATTTTTCTTTGTTTAAAAACAGGTGCTCTCCATTAGGAATTGACAAACTCCACCATTACGAAGCCACTAAAAAATTCTGAAGTGATTCACTGCATCGACCGAGTCAGCATCACCACCGGCATTTGATTGAACCATCTTTACAAACAGCTGCGCTTAATCCGGTGTGCGCGAGTCTATTTAGTCATTAGCATACAATTGACTGTAGCAACTTTAGCCATCCTTGCTTTTATTTCTTAAATTCAACCGTACGGCACCAAGAGAAGGTGTGATTATTTATAACCTGTCTCAGTTCGTTCGTTCCAAGGGAGCGATCCATAATGAAGCTTAACCAAGTGAAGAAACCCACGCATCCAAACACCCCTCGGTTCAGTACCACCCATGTTGAATCCGGATGCTGAACCCGAGAAGGAGGAATTAGACAGTCTACGCCTTATGTATGTTATGTGGGTCCTCCGAAAGTCTCCGTTTCAGCCGAGCGATGATCACGTTCACCCACTCGCCAGCGAGGAAATGTGACACAATTTGGAGACCCGCAGAGCTGTATGATTTATGAAACACCTAGTTCTCCGAAACCGACAGTCCCCAGGCGTTCGGTTGATTGCCAGTGAAATTCAATAAATCACGGAATTTCGCGAACCGAAATCAATACACGGTTGCGGTTGTTTTGGCTTATGGAGGATTAATGGTGGATAGGATCATCCCATTAACAAACTTGTCAGGCGCTTTATCAAAACTGTCGTTTGGGCCTATCACATTCAATCTCATAGTAAACTTGAACATTCTACTTTTATCAGGAAAAGAAGAATGCAGCAGGCGGCATTTCATCAAAGAACATCACGCTTATCTAAATTCGTTGATGAATTTATACCTTCCTCTTTGAAAACCGCCGATATCAACCCGTTTGGTCGCGACGGCGACGGGCCAGCCATTTCCAATATTCCTTGTATGAAAACGAAACAAAACATTCTAACGCAGCGAGAAGCACGATTCTTTCAGCGCCTAAAGTGCATATTACTCGCTCTTTCTTACACCGTGCATGCCTAATTGGTAATGGGAATCGCTTCCTTCGCCTCGAAATTAGTTCTACTTGGCCGAACGCTTCTCTCCGAAAGTGTGAGTGTAGAAATTACATAAATTTCAAATGTTACGATCATCGGCGAGCGATCGACGATTGCCGGGTTGGATATCTTTCATCCCAGTCCGGTGGTTCGGTCGATTCAATTTCGATTAAGAGTCACGTTGTAGTGGAAGAAGTGCGATTTGCCACGGTCCAAAATTAATTCTCGCAACTCTTCCATCCAACAGAAAATATGGCCGAAGGAAATTGAAGAGTGACATCCGTGTGTCCAAAAGCGATGGCGTATTAGATAAGGTTCCGTTTGTGTTTGCCCTCCGTGGAGGGAGATGGCCCGGGGAGAAGGTGTGAAGCTTGTTCAAATTTAAGTGCTTGATGTCGGATTTGTGCCATGAATGGGATTATTAGGGTTTTAAATGGCAGAAAGGAATGAACACCGCTGATTGAGGTTCGATTTAATGGTCGCAATGAGTTGACGAGGTTTCAATGATCTTGAAGTGGACATCCATTGATGTTGGGATTACTCGAAATAGTCGAGGTGTGTTATCTTTTTATTGGAGCTTGAGTAAATTAAGTGTGCTTGACTTTGATCATATAATATAGTTGATTGCAAGTCGGGTTGATGAGCTGGGCTCGAGAAGGGCTTAACATAAATAACAAGGTCTTAGACGATGTTTTAGATGATCCTAGTTCTCCATAGAAAGTAAATGGTGTTTCATAATTTTACTACCGAAAACATGTTTTTGACATAATCTCGTCAACAGATACGACGAGACCATATTAAAGGGTGTTCCGATCAAAATTTGGTGAAACAGTAATGAGTGTGAGTCGATCAAAGTTTTTATTAACAAGTCAAATTCTTTTTCCTTTTCAAGTTTAGTTAATACAGAATACAGGAGAAATATTCAGCTAAGCTTCCTTTCTACCGAATGCGAATTATCGGGTCTTTCGTTTAACACCTGCCATAAGATTTTGTACAGTCTCCTTGTCCACTTTATTCGCCGTAGAACGCCAGTTTGCCCTGAACTGTTTCTCGCTCACAACAGCTTCTTAAGTCTTCTTAAGGTTCCGCTTGACGATGGCCCAATATTGTTCGATTGGGCGGAACTCTGGCGTGTTCTGAGGGTTCTTGTCCTTGAGTTGTTGGCAGCATACCACTCCATGACCTTTTTTTTTCGTAATGGCCAAATCCGGCCAAAATAGAACAATTTTTTCGATTCAGGAAAGGCAGTAGACGTTTTTGTAGGCACTCGCTCAGATAAATTTCCTGGTTGACGGTTCCGGTCGCAATGTAATTTCTTCGCGAGCATTGACAATCTAATGTGCTTGAAAATATCTACCACTTTTCCTCGTCCGGTTGCCATATTCCTGTCCAAGAAGCAGTTTAAAGTGCGCCTTGACGTAAGTTTCATCGTCCTGTACCACACAATCAAACTTCGTCAGCATCGTCGTGTACAACTTTTGCGACCGTACTTTGGCCGACGGGTTTTGTTTATTGTCACGATTTGGAATCACCACTTTCTTGTAAGTCGACAGTCCACCTCGTTTTTTAGCTTTACCATGGTTGAAGCTAAACTTTGGCCTTATTGCATTCGACCCGCTTCTCGGCCTTTTCAATGAGGTTTTGATTAAAATTTCGTCAGAAAAATCTGGTTCCTTACCAAAACCTCAGTACTTGCCCACATTATGAGGGAACGTATCAAACTTCATTCAAACGATTCTCTTCCTCCAAATATCGAAAAGTTGATAGATGAACTGGAAGATGGTCTTATCAAGCAGTTCGGGGAAAGAGAGTTGAATGACCTGATTGCTCAAGCCATCTTCCTCGATCCGCGGTTTAATAAGCAAAGTTTTGGAGATGTGGAGATTTACAACGCGACAAATCAAGGTCTCGTGTAAAAAAATGCGGAAGAATGTTGATACTTCGTATGAAAATCAGCAAGCGGAACCTCAATCAACGTCGGCATCAGATAAAGGGCGATACGGTCAAAATTTGGTCAATATCAACTTGACGTATTTCTTTCAATTTTGCATTTAAAAAACCTGAACACCCCTCATTTTGAAGGTGTGTGTGTGTAGAATGTTGCTCCTATTTTGATTTTGGAATTCACTCTTCAGTTGTCAAAATGCCGTCCAAGCAAGAAGAGCAGCGTATTAAAATTTTGCTCGCGCATCGCGAAAATCCGAGCTACTCGCACGCACAGTTGGCAAAATCGCTAAAAGTTGCCAAATCAACAGTTACAAATGTAATTAAAGTGTTTGGGGAACGTTTGTCGACAGCCAGGAAGTCTGGATCGGGGGGAAATCGAAAACCGGAAGCCGCTGAGACGACAAAGAGAGTTGCCGGTAGTTTCAAGCGAAAACCTAACCTATCTCTCCGAGATGCCGCAAATAAGCTGGGTGTATCGTCTACAACCGTGCATCGAGCCAAAAAACGAGCCGGACTATCGACTTACAAGAAGGTAGTGACTCCAAATCGCGATGATAAACAAAATACGACGGCCAAAGCGCGATCCCGGAGGCTGTACACGACGATGCTGACGAAGTTTGACTGCGTGGTAATGGACGACGAAACCTACGTCAAAGCCGACTACAAGCAGCTTCCGGGACAGGAGTTTTATACGGCAAAAGGAAGGGGAAAGGTAGCAGATATTTTCAAGCACACGAAACTGTCAAAGTTCGCAAAGAAATATCTGGTTTGGCAAACCATCTGTACCTGTGGCTTGAAAAGCAGCATTTTCATAGCTTCCGGGACTGTCAACCAAGAAATTTACGTGAAAGAGTGTTTGAATAAACGTCTGCTGCCTTTCCTGAAGAAACACGGTTGTTCCGTACTGTTTTGGCCGGATTTGGCATCTTGCCAATACGGTAAAAAGGCCATGAAGTGGTACGCCGCCAACAACGTGCAGGTGGTTCCCAAGGACAAGAACCCTCCCAACACGCCAGAGCTCCGCCAAATTGAGAAATACTGGGCTATTGTCAAGCGGAACCTAAAGAAGACCAAAAAAACTGCTAAGGACGAGCAGCAGTTCAAGGCAAACTGGCTTTCTGCGGCGAAGAAGGTGGACAAGGTGGCTGTACAAAATCTGATGGCAGGGGTCAAGCGTAAGGCCCGGCAATTCGGATTTGGAAAAGCGGAAGCCTAACTGAATATTTTTCCTGAATTTTATACTAATTGAACTTGAAAAAGAAATTTAATTTGATATTTTAAATAAACGATTTCACCGATTTACACGCGTTTTCCCTTGACCAAATTTTGACCGTATCACCCTTTAATGATGAAAAGGTTGTGCATTCCTGCAACGCTATACCTTGTGAACAGATCTTTTCCAAAGCCGAACAACTAGTTGGTGAGAGATGCAGTAGGCTAGCCGCGAAACATCTTTCGTAAATTGTAATTACTGTTTAAAAATATAGCAAATCGAATATTTCAACGATAAATACAATCTCCATACGCTGATACGAGTTAGCTAAGTGCTAGGAAAAGGGCAAATGAACGGTTCTGAATAACTAGCTCATTTTTCAATGAGCGGAACTGGTCGGAACCGCTCGCTATAGTGAGCCATTTTGCCCACTACTATGAGTGAATGGCGCACTGTCGGCAACCAGAAAGACAAAAAGAAGAAAAATCAGCAGAAAGCGAAAACGTCAGGAGCGAAAGAAGAAGCAGATTCATGTGAAGGGTTCGTGCTCGCTAAAAACAACGGGAACTTTGTATGCAACTGCTATGCAAACCCAAGGTAGACCAAGGTAGATGCTGGATGCACTGACCGAAAAGCACATCGGAGAAGACCGGTCGTCATCGGAGGAGACATCAATGCTTGGGTTGTGGAGTGGGGCATCAGAGGTTCCAACGCTAGAGGATGCAGCCTGCTAGAAGCTCTGGAGCTGTAAAACTGGAAGTTACATTATCAAACGTAAGTTCCGCCAGTGCTTTTCGAATGGACGGTCGTGAATCCGTTATCGATATAACCATCTGTAGTCCGTCGCCAATGACAAATATGGACTGGAGAGTGTGTGAGGTGTATACCCATAGCGACCATCTAGCGATCCGGTATAGGATCGGTCAGCGAAATCCTATCGCAATACGAAGGACAAATAAATGCGAGCGGAAGTGGAAGACGCAGGTCTTTGACAAGAAACTCTTTGTGGAGGCATTTCCATTCGACAACGAACTCTCGCAGTGAAACGCGGACGAGCTGACGAATACGTTAGTAAGGGCATGTGACACAACCATGACAAGGAAACTGGAGTCGAGGAACAAGCGGCGCCTAGCTTACTGGTGAATGGGCCACTCAGCATTCTGACCGCTAGTTGTCTCAGAGCCAGAAGACGTGTCCAGAGAGCTAAAACCGCAACAGACAGAGAGGTACATAGGGTGGTTCCGAGCGGCCAGGACCGAATAGAAACGAGAGATAAGACTAAGCAAGACTAACTGTTACAAGGAACTGTGCCGAGCCGCTAATGTTAACCCTGAGGCGACGCGTACCGTATTGTCATCAATGGCGGCAGAGATGTGACCATAAAAACTGAAGGTTATCGTAGATGGACTTTTCCCGACGCACGATGTGGCTACGTGCACCTTACGGTGAGAATTAAAGAATTAACGCTGAGGACATGCAAGTCTCGCAAGAGGAGCTCGTGATAGTGGTGAAGAAACCGCTCGGTCCGGATGGAATTCCTAACGTGGCTCTGAAAGTGGTGATTTAGGCATTTCTGTACATATTCAGGGATGTCTGCAGGACGGCCGTTTCCCGGACAGATGGGAAATAGAGAAGCTAGTGTTACTGCCGAAGGAAAGTTTCTGAAGTTTCAGCATAATATAGGCCAGTGTGCTTGTTGGATACGCTCGGGAAACACTTGGATCATCCTCAACAGGCTGACGAAATTTACCGAGAGCGAACACGGGCTATGGAGGATGCAATTTGGTTTCCGGAAAGGGAAGTCTACGGTGGATGCCATTCGGACATTGGTCGAGACAGCCGTAAAGGCGTCCAAACAGAAGCGGAGAGGCGATCGATATTGCGCTGTTGTAATGATCGACGGCTACTGCCGAGTCGCTACACAGAATTTGATTACCTGTGCAGAATTCTGAAGAGTTACTCTCTGAACCAGGTGCTGATCTACGAGACCTCGTGGGACGGAAATCAGTGAACATTACGGCGGCCGAACACTTTGGAACGGGATGAACAACGGGGTGCTCACGCTGAAGCTGCCCAAAGGCGTAGTGATCGTTGGCTTTGCGGATGACATTGTATTATCAGTGAAAGGCAAAACACTGGAAGAAGTGGAAATGCTGGCGACCGAAGATTTCGGAATAATTGAAAACTGGATGCAGGAGTCGAAGCTGCAGATAGCCCACCACAAAACGGAGGTGCTGCTGGTCAGCAACTGCAAAACGGTGCATTGAGCTGAAGTCGTCATAGCCTCAAAATGCGTGCTGAAGTATCTGGGTGTAATGGTCGACAACCGGCTGAACTTCAAAAGCCACTTAGATTAACGGGTGTTAAAAAAATGAGAATGATTTCAATACCTTTCTGTAATTAATGTAAAGAGCGTAATTTTTTTTTCTCCGAGAGAATTTCTCTCTGGACTTCCTAGAAATGGATGGCATGTTTTTTTTTCGCTCGGGTGCTGTCTGTTCATTCGAAAATGGCGTCGAAACAGCAAGCACTCCGCGAGCGTGTTGTACGGTTTTACGAAACGCATTGTCATCGTGGAAAAAAGTTTACGGTAGACCACTTTCGAGACGAAAACGTGCCCGTCCGTACAGTTTACCGAATCCTGGCATCCCTGAGCGTGGAGCGGAAGGCCGGTAGCGGCCTTCCGGCGAAGATAATGACGAAAAACGAAGAAGGAAGCATTGAAAAAGCTGTTCGACAACAAGAACGGAACGAGTTTGTGTGACGCCGGCCGAAAATATCACTGCTCCCATACCTTGATTCACCGAACCCTCAAGATGGAGGACATCATCTGCCGGAAGATGGCAGACCGGCCCCGAATACATGGACGAGCAGATAGCGAGCGTGAAATCGCAGTGCCGATGGATGACGAAGAACTACCGCAGGACGTCGTTCGTGCTGGACGACGAAAGTTACTTTCCGCTCTTGAAGACCCACGTTCCAGGAAATTACAGCTACTATTCTAGCGACAAGTTAGCCACACCCCTCGATGTAAAATATAAGTTTAAGCATAAATTTGAAAAAAAGTTATGCTGTACATCGCCATATCGGACAGAGGGTGAGTGAGAGAGAGAGAGAGAATGAGTGAGAATGAAGAGAAAGAGAGAGAGAGAGAGAAGAGAGAGAGAGAGAGAGAGAGAGAGAGATGTGGCGCTACGGATAAACGATGGTGCAAAGATAAAGAGAATTGACAGAAGCGGTGCCAAGACCCTGTGATGCACCAATGCCGAATGCTCATGGTACTCTCTACGCTACATGCCTCCGAGGAAGGAGAAGTACCCACAGACTAAGGACTGATGCTGAGAGAGAAGAAAGGAAAATCGTGTTTCGCGGAGCGGGAGAACTGAAACTGCATAAAATTCGTGTTTCTGATGGAGATGAGATAGCAATGCTGACGGCAGAGGCGATTGATTGAGACCATTGAAATGTGGATTATGTGAGCAAAAGTGCAGCTAGCTCATCATAAGGTGGAGGTTGTGCTAATAAGCCACCGCAATACAGTTCAACGGCGACGAAAACGTCACACACATTCTGAAGTTACTTTTACATACAATAAACCCCTCATGTAAACATTACCAATATCCTAAAGAGTACAGCAACACACTTCCAGAATTGGAAACGTACAAACCCGGAAAGTATTTAGTATTATTTGAAAAATAGGTTTCTGTAATAAATTTATGATCAGATAGATCTCACCGAAGGCTGCCTCAAAAATCATCAATCATTAGTCTCACTCGTAAAGTTAAAAATGTTCGACGTTTATTTTCATAATTAATTTATATACGCTTGCATCAAAATAAATACAAAAATTAATACTCCAAACTCTTCCAATAATCAAAATCGATTTTTATCGAACGAAAATTTATATCAAACGGTAAAATTTCTAATAATCATCAAATCATTCGCGACAGAGTAGACAAACACACTTTTTTATGACCAAGAAGTGTTTTCAAAAAACCTACCGGGAATGCAAAGATTTTATCAATCCAGTGAGGATTATAAAAAATAGGAAAATAAGATATTATTTTCGGTCGAAAACACGATAATTTCACAAATTGAAAAAAACATATGACGGAGAAGGAAAACATTTTTTTTCGCTCAGAGGCCCTGATACCATGAAGACAATTAAAAAAACCTGGTTATGTAAACCAGGAAAAAATAATCAAAATTACGGAAATTCTTGAAAATTTGTAAGTTTTATCTGAGTGTTCATATTTATTATCAGTGGGTCTGCGCCGATCATCAATAAAAAAAATAGTTTCGCTGTTCAACCAAACAAAGAACGAATCCAGTTAGAAGACTTCATAAATTTACTTAAATTTTTATACAGCAAAACTAAAAGTTTTCTTTTTGAAAACTTCTGAATGCAAAAGGAAATCAAAATAAATTATTTGCCTTAGTACGAGAAAATTGAAATTAGAGGGTGAAACGGTCGAAAATTGGTCAAACATGATTGAGTGCGCACTACTTAGTTTATTATATAAATGATTAACCTTCATTTCTTTTTGAAGTTCATCATCAATATAACAGAGGAAAATTATTTGATTAGGCTTCCGATTTTCGAACTGTCGGGCTTTGCGTTTCGCACCTTCCATCAAGTTTTTACTGCTGTTATTTCCACCTTGTTTGATGCTGAACGCCAATTTGCCTTGAACTGTTTTTTGAGTTCTCTTAGGTTTATCTTTACGATTGCCCAATATTTTTCAATTGGGCGCAGTTTCGGCGAAAGTGTAGGGTTTTTCTACTAAGGTACGATTTTCACATGGTTGGGCCTTGCCTGAGCCTTTTTTCCGTAGTGACAAGCAGCGGTCGAGCCAACACAGCACGGAACAAGTATGATTATTCAAGAAAGGCAATAAGCGTTTCTACAAGCATTCCTTTACACAAATATCTTGGTTGCCAGTTGTCAGTTGTCACGAAATTTTAGCTTTTTAGCACACAGGTGCAAATTGCCTGCCAACCCAAATATTTTTTCGGGAACTTTGACATTTTTTTCTGCTTAAACTTAACTTGAACCTTTCTTTTTCCGGTAGCCATATAAAACTCTTGACCTGGGAGCTCCTTGAAATCAGCCTTGACGTATGTTTCATCGTCCATTTGCGTCATAATCAAACTTGATACTCGTGTACAACTTACGCGCTCTTCCTTTGGCTGTTGTGTTTTGCTTATCATCTCGATTTGGTGTCACTGTAACCTTATATGTTGACAGTCCGGCTAGGACTACGTTTGAAAATGCTGCCCACTATTCTTCCAGTCGCTGCGGCTTTCTGGTTTCGGTTTCCTCCTGATCCTGGCTTTCTGGCAATCGTCAGACTTTTTTCGAACACTTTTATAACATTCTTCACGGTTCATTTGGTAATATTAAGTGATTTTGCCAAGTCGGCGTAGGAATAAATTGGATTTTGTTTATGAGGGTGCAATATTTTGACACACTGCTCTTCTGGCTTCGACGCCTGTTTGGCAACTGAATATAAGATGGCAAAAACCAAAATAAATTTAACATTCTGTACGCATACACCTACAAAATAAGGGGTGTTCAAATTGTTAAAATGCACGATTTAAAGAAAAAATACGTCATATTTGCATCGACCAAGTTTTGACCGTTCCACCCTTTAATATCAACAATTTGACGGCATTTGAATATTGCTGAAGTAGTAGTCCATCCTTCAACAAATGTTGCGTGGAGAAGGACTCATGTACGTAACAGTAAACATTTTCATTTCTTTTTATTGTACGCAAAAGAAAAACTGGTCGCTACAGTCATTGATTTTTTTTTTCAGTTAGTAAAGACTGAACTCGAAAAAATTAGACACACAAAAATGATCGCCAAAAGTTCAATTTTATTCGGATTTTTTTCAAACTTGCATGGAATAAACAACAACACTATGCATTACTAATTACGATACCATAGTTAAATTATAATGTTTTGAAATTGGAAATATCTTTCCATCTTCATGGGATCCCAGTAGTGGACAGCAATTTCAGCTTGAACCAAAAATGCAAAGAGAAAGTATTGATAGGTCCGTTTGCGTTGGGTAGCCTTCCGTGACAACTTCAACTGTAAATGGTCAAGCGTTGAACAAAATCTTATGCGAGGTTTGAAGAAGAAAGTTCGGGCTTTTGGATTTGGTAAAGAAATACAGTGAAATAAAAATACTTAAACCAAGATTATACATTGTATTTTATTCCCTGAAAAATTTCATGACAATCGGTTGAGAGACTTGTTTTTGAGGACGAGTTTAAAGTGATGCAGTTTAATTGTGGACACCCTTTATTATTGATTAATCTTATGCAGAGCTATAATAAGTTAATTAAATAATTTAACTCGTGATTTGTCTAAAATTACTTAACACGTAATTCTAGTGTTAAAATAAAGGGTGAGTCGGTTATTATTGCGCCACTGTAGATTGATTAGTAAATCGGAAACCGCATTTTTACAGAAGTTCACTGCAAGTATTTATGTCAGCTGAGAAAGGCTAAGAGCTACTTGTTTTAAAAATGAAAAACAGATGAAGCTGATCTTTAGGCATGAGATATTTAGGAAATATCGATAAAAAGTGATCAATGTTACTCCGTTTTACGGTAATTCTTTATCCAATGCTTGAAACGATACCCGCAATGTTTCTATTGACTAGCAACAGGTGAATGTTAATCAAACCCATTATTTCAATAATGGATTGTTGCAACCCAGCTATTGTAATTATCACCAAACTTTCAAGTATTACATACCAATAAATCTATCCCGTCCTGTCGGTGAAACGGTAGTCCATTTTTCAAATTACCCAATTAACATTTCCGCTGACAGTCGGTGGACGTGTGTCGGTTTCCAAACCGGAGGCCAGCTTTGAGCGGGCGCGATGGAATCCATAACCGAATGCAACTAATTACAATAACATTTCCAAAAAAAAAAAAACGTCCACAGAATGCTCGTGACTGACCAAATCGTAAACCGTAGCCGGACAAACATTTGGGCGCTCTGTTTAAGGTGCCGCCACCAAACAAAGCAATAAGACCGTGCTTTCCGTCTCGTTGTCACACGGTATCGTCTACGGTTGCTGTTGCGGCTAATAAGTTTCAATTAAAAATTTAAATTTTCTACCAACGCCTTCCCTTTCGGTTCTTGGAAGGTGCTATGACCTAGGCGATAAATCTTCGCATTGACAATGGCGACGACAGTGGCGGCGGTGCTGTGGACACTGCCAAAAGGGTTCCTAAATCTGATGCCGCGGAAGCATGCACAGCTTGAAATGAAGCTGCAGGTTTGGCAATAAAAGAAGCATATGAGGTCGATACTTTCAACACCTTCCTGGAAAGGTGTTGACGCGGATAGGATTCATCGTTAGTCCTATTGTGAGAAGGTCAAATTTGCATATGCCGAGTGGTGTTGAGTGGATTGGATGCATCCAGATGTACTCCATTTGATCGAATCCAATCCAAATTCGACTCAAGACCATGAATCATCAGATTTCTGTAAGGTCTAATCGAACATCAAGAGAGAAATCGTGCCAGTTCAAATACTTCCTAAAATGTCAATCCGCTTAAATGTAGCTCGATTTCAACTGCCACAGCTGTTCGGTAAGCCACTCCCCCGCATGAGATCGCGAACTGATCGGCATATTTATGGTTATCTATTTTCTTCTGCGGCCGTCCTATTTATCTTTGATCTACCTTTCCGTCCATAATCCGAAATCTACCAATCATCGGAACATTGTCATTGCCGTCAACCAAAATGTGGCCAAATTTTGTGAACGTTCCGCACCGTTTCACGAAACATGAATCACGAACCACCCACTACACGGACCAAACACCCGACGCCGGTTGACAGACGGTTCGTTTAACGCGGATCATTTATTACGGACAAGCGGTTTGCTGTTTGTAAGTGGTGCAAAATTTATGCAAATCATTATTCGCTAGTTTATTTCGGTTTGATGGTAATTTAATGATTTCGCGCGCGTTGAATCAAACTAGTTGCGCGGCGGTATCGAATTTGGGCAGGTATTGTCGAGTTCTCTATTGTCGCCTGATCAGCGGATCCTATTTTGGAGACGAATGTTGCGGTGGAGGATGACAAAAAACGGGGATTGGAAGGCTATTATGTGTGGAATAGGGTGAATACTTATTGGAAATATGAAGTGTTAAATTTTCTATAATTTTGTAAATTATTGTCATATCAGACTTTTTAAGCGATTGAAGTAAGATTATAATCCCAGAAAATGCAAAATTGATACAAAAATGCAAGTGCAAACTTTTAGTTCATTGTTTTGATAACTAGAATCTTATAAGTTGTTTAATAATTTACCATAAATATTACGGTTTCAGTTTTCTTCAAATCATCGTCAGTTTTGTAACATTCATCTTTTCAGATTAAAGATTTTGGATTATGAACACATTTTTATTTTAAATCAGCCACCCTAATGAAGTACCAACAGCCAAACGGGTGGAGTTGATCGTGGAGATATATTTTTCATTCATCCCAACAAAGCTGTGGCTTATGGGCAATCTGGCGTCGAATCAATGTCGTTAGTCTGCGTGACTTATTTGAGTAAATCAGTGCCGCGAGGCAAGATAAAAATCTTTGAACGTTCGACAAGGAAAGCTTGAATGACTGGGCTGAGGAGAATAATATTATCATAAACAAACAGACGAAGCGATTCGAGAATTTTGTTTTTGAAATCTCAATGTTGATTCGTGGGATTCAAAAATATTCTAGTATGGTTATTATTGCATGCAAAACTGACTCAGAGAATTTATTGATGTGTCGTTTGTATAAAAACGACACTCTTATATCTTAAAGTAATTCCAGAGATTTTTCAATAAGTTCATTTATTTGTATAGCCGCAGTACTGTAGAGCCAAGCTCTCATTTTCAAAATTCTTCAATGATTTTAGGAATAAAGGACCGGCGAAACGACCGATCACTCGAGAGAGAGGGGAAGAATCGATTACTCGATAGTAGGTAAAGAAAATTGACATGCCATGATAACTTTTTAGCGTGTGGGTATATAATGAAGAAATTTTGACAGGAACTAAGTAAGAGTGTAAAAACTTCAAGTGGTTATCGAGCTGGCATCAGAACAAGAGCAGATCCACCAAAAAAAAATATGTGCGTCTTTTAGGAAAATCAGGCTGTGTTCCACAGATGGATCGGAAAACACCTGGGATACAATCATTTGAGCCCTTGCATGCCTTTATATTTTTGTTTGAAGTTTGAGGAGTGCTTTACCGGCCTCAAGGAGCGAATGGCTTGTTTAGAACTGAGGCTCCCCGTAAAAATAAATTTCTTATTAGATGTAACTGAGGCAATATTTTCGAGCGTTTCCATATGTGTTAAGATATTAATACATACGTGTTTTTTCTTAACATTAACAAACTAGTGGATGCCGTATATTTAATTGAAATAAATATATTATATTCTCGTACATATCAATTCTTATAATTGGGACATGGGAGGGACCACCAGGGCACCCGATTGAAGTGAACTGGATAGTGAGTATGGAAATTCCAACTTCCCGTTGCTAACAGTTTGTAAATAGGGGGCAGACTCTTTTATCCATCTAACTCGTGTTCGATAGCTCGTTTTTTGACAAATTGTTGTAGTTGGAAGTCCACGTTTAAGAGCCGTGTATGCTAAGAAAACCTTAGAAGTTCTACGTCTACGAAAAAAAAACGCTTCGTCAATTGCTTCAAAACTTGAACATTGTTCTAATAGTTCTAATTTGTCTCCTCCCGACTCCAATCCTTCAGGAAGTTGAGGAGGAAATTGGTGGGCTGAAAAACAACAAAGCTGCTGGAGTAGACCAACTCCCAAGCGAGCTATTCGCGAATCCCCATACTCACACATCATCTTTTCATCGATTCAGCATAAGATACAATCGATCGAGATTAGCTATGGCAGATTATACAAGAATTTGAATTTCTGGAAAAACTGACGCGGTTGGTCAAAGCAACGATGGATCGAGTGATGTGTGTCGTCCGAGTATCAGGGTCACTCTCGAGTCCCTTTGAATTTCGAAGAGGGTTTCAACAAGGTGATGGATTGTCGTATTTGTTTTTTAACATTGCATTTGAGGGTGTGATTCGACGAGCTGGGATAGACACGAGTGGCACAATCTTCAGGAAGTCAGTCAAACTATTTGGCTTCACCGACAACGTTTATATCGTAGCACGTAGTTTTCAGACGATTGCGGACACATACATCAGACTTAAGGTTGAAGCTGGTAGGATTGGGCTTGTGATTAATGCGTTGAAAACAAAATACATGATGGGAAGAGGCTCACGAGAAGACAATGTTAGCCTGCTACCACGAGTTTAGATCGATTGTGATGAAATCGAGGTAGTAGACGAATTCGTGTATCTGAGCTTATTGGTGACCGCCGATAACGACACCAGTAGAGAGATACAAATGCGCATTATGACTGGAAATCGTGCCTACTTTCGACTCCGAAGGACGCTAAGATCGAACAAAGTTCGCCGAACTACGGCCATCCACAAGACATTAATTAGACCGGCAGTTCTCTATGGCCACGAACATAGACATTGCTAGTGGAGGATCAACGCGCCCTTGGTGTCTTTGAACGTAAAGTGCTGCGTACGATCTACGGTGGAGTGCAGATGGAAAACGGAACGTTTTGGAGACTAATAATTCAATAATTTAATCAGTTGCTGGATGTACCTCTCATCGTACACATCGCTAAAATCGGTCGACTACGATGGGTTGGTCATGACTGAAGAATTTCGGACGACAGCCCACTGGCCATGGACCAAAGGCAATGGAGACAACTACAACAGGGGCCACACCAGGCTCGGTCTGATTGGTAACTGGAAACTGGAAATGCCCATACTCAACAGGTACCAGAACGAAGAAAATGATCAAATGTGTGAGGGGACGAGTTACACGGAATTCGGCCTCAATTTGAGCCAACAATTTCAAATGTCTCCTGCTTCGTTTGACAGGCTCCTCAGACATGATCTGGAATACAAACCATACAAGAAACAACAAGTGCACGGATTACCAGAGTATCGAAAGAAGCTGAACAGTTTTGGTTCTACGTGGTCACTGTGATATTTTTTTTCCGGTTGAAAAACTCTTCCGCCTTCAAAACTCTTCTCTTTTATTTCGATGCCACGTCGTATGACGATTATATAAAGGCACAAACATCAGGTGTAATACGGGCGGGATATACCGCAATTCACTTTAAGATTTCATAATTTTAATCTTCAATCTTTCAACTTTCTGTGGCAAGTTATGTTGGTATTTATTCATTTGTTATATAGAACATGGTAAAAAATCTGAATATCAATACACTATTATTCAGAAGGGTTCGTGATATCCATAATCATTTGGTCTTTGTTGTTATATAAAACTCCTTGTTCCGTTTTTTTTCTTTTTTTTTTTTCGATGAGATTGAGTAGAGAAATTCATCGAATAAATCCGCAAGATAAGCAATTGAACCCTTGTTTTCAAGGTGTCAGATTAGTTAGAGTATAGATTGGAAATATTGTTTGATTTGCGATGCGTATGATTACTGGATGCCAAGCTGGAGAGTGAGCTACAATTAAAAATTTCAACAACAATTTAATCCAGTTTTATTTTTTGTCTTCTGTTTGCTGAAAACAACATTGCTCAAGGTTGATACTGATTAGGTCAAGTTAGAGTTTTTTTAAATTCTTAGTCAGAGAAACGAAAAGTCGTTGTGAGAATATTACCAATAATCTCTCACATGGCATCAAATGGTAATACCAATCCCTTTCTATATTATAAAGCTTCAAAGACAAATGCGGTTGTGGAATTCAGGGGTTGGTCTAAGTGAGAGAGAGCCGTGCATACGGGTTTGGTAGAAAGTCTTAGGAAAAACAAAGGTAAGTATTGATCAACAACTATTGACAATTACTATTGCATCGAAACCTAATTAAAACACTCTCTCCCGCATGTTAATAAAATTATTTGAATCAACACTGGCATTTTCAATTTAATTTCATGCAAAAAGATTAAAAACTACTATCAATATCAAACTAAAGGAAATAAAAATTACATTTAACTTTAATTTTACACGAAATGAAGACATTTCCTGTAATTTTCAATAGATTTAAACTTTTGCAATCTTGATCGGAAATCAATTTCATAAATAAAAAATGATTAAACATTAATTGTGTCGAATCTGGTGATTGTTTTGCAGAAAGCATTTTATTGTTCGAGAGTCAGCGAACAAACCTTTATTGAATAAATCAATTTGGTCTTAACGATTTCTATAACACTACGGCATTATTCCGTTCTTGCTGACCACCATTTAAAAATATTTTCATCAAAACAACAGCAGTTTCTACTCAGCCATATCATATTGATTTTTATTCGAACCGAATTAAAATCTTGCATCTGCGCTGAGAGTTATCCTCAATTTGTTTGCTCAATTTCTCTTAATTCTCTTAACTAAAAAAAAACATAGGGGATTAATTTATTTTTACATCGCGATTTAAACATACAGTGTTACACATACCGTAAAGTACCCATATTCTGCACACCTAATGCCCTAATTTTGCGCATTTTCAAACATTCCAAACTAATGTTCAGTTGAATATTCTTCGAATTTAGTTCTACATGTAAATAGATGTTGTCCTCTTGTGTATGGGATAATATATTAAGTTTAACAATCTTGCAATTAACTGCAAAATTTTGGCAAAATGAGCATAATTAGCCGCTGCGCAGAATTAGGATACTTCACGGTATTTAACTAAAACGCATACGTTTTAAAATTCTTTTCAATGCTGGGTCTATGTGCATAAATTTTTACTCAAATTTCAATCTCTTTTCAATTCAATTGACGTATTTTTCAAAAGAGTTCGGATTTAAATCACGTGTAATTTTCATATTTTCAGTCAATAACCTAACTTTTATTTAATTTATACCCTTGAATGAAAATTAAATAGAACTGGTGATTTTATGTTTTTTTAAGGAATGAGTTGATCGTTAGTATCTACCATGTTTTTTTCTTTCTGTGTAGTTTTTTATCATATACAAAACATCTTCAAACTACGCCGTATCCTGTCAGTTTTAGCGTAATTTTTTCTTGCATAACCTTAGATTAACTTTTTGTGCACTGAGAGTAAGTCAAGCATCACTCATGACTAAGAAGGGGTTTAAATTTCTATCAGAACATGCTGCTTACCCGAGAAATACACATTTTTTGTTTTAGTTGCCTGGATAATTCTCATGTTTAGTTGAAATTTCTATTTAATTTGTATGTTGGTTTCCTTTGCTCGAGTTGTGCAGAAATTAGTGTTTCCTTTGCATGGGAGCTCTTCTTTCTAGAGATGGAAGGGGTCTCTAACTGTCATAAGAAACTTCCCCAAAACACCCTGCATACAAATTCTCTTAACAGTAGGAATAGTTCACATTTTTGGTTAATATTTGTGATTTGTTTGTATGAGATTCCACCTATTCCATTATTTATTATACCCTAAGTGTTCAGACAGCGCGAAGTACGATTTAACGGATGTCGGTACAATTTTATAAATTCCAGTAATTTTTCTAAAGATAATGGTGTAAGATTTTCACCGAAATCCGTTCAATCGGATTACCAAACCTCAACTGTTGAGAACTCGGGAACAATTTTCAAATTTCTGAAAAAATCTAAGTGTGCAATGGTGCTTGTTTCGCCCCGTATGCTCTGCATGCCCTGTTTGTGGGTATGAATAAATTGATTTGAATAATGTCAATATATTACCGAAACAAAATTAATGTTAACAACAAACACGTTAGGCTGAATCTATCACCCAAAACCATCATCACGTTGTTTCCGAGTAACTTTTTATCACTACCAAATCCAGACAGGATTACCTGCAATTCACGTAAAGTCACAAAGATCGAGGTTCTCTGAGACAATCTAATGAAAGTAATGTGAATGGTCATATAGTTTTTGCTGAAGGCAGAATCCTTTACGTGATCAGGTGTAATTTTAATGAAATTGCAAGTAGATATAACTTGCCGATTTTTTAGTATAATGAAATTAGTATACTTACAATTCGGTATGTAAATCGAAAAAAAATGTTCAGTTCGAGGCTGATAAATCAAATACTATAATCGAAAATATTTATTCGATTCCAAATCCGAAATGTAGCCACTGGTGTGGGACCTACTTCAAGCATGAAGATTTAATCATGTTTGTCCAAGTGCCTCTAGCTTGAAATAGATATAGTGACATAATCTAACCAATTTGCATTGCGTGTTCGCCCTTCGTTCGAACAGTTATGGGTCCAGATAACAACTCCACACAGGAAGTTAAGTATCGGCGCCATGTACTTACCTCCCGATAGGAAATCTGATGTAAGCAGCATTGAGGACCATGTCAGTTCGATTGGCGCTGTGTTATCCCGTCTAGATCACAACGACTACGCTTTACTATTTGGCGATTATAACCAGTCTGGGTTGGTCTGGAATGTTCCCATGATTGGTCATCCAACAATTGACGTTCTTCGTTCGCATATGCCACCCGTCTGCTGTGCTTTGATCGATGGATTTAGCCTTCATAATTTAACGCAAATGAATTCAACGTTAAATCGTAACTCGAGACTGCTTGATCTTGTGTTGGCAAATGAAGCTGCCGTAATGGAATGTGCTGTTGTCGAAGCCTCCGAACCTTTAATTAACCTCGACGCTGATCATCCTGTGCTGAGGATTACTATCAATCTATCAGTACCTATAACCTTTGATAACATCGTTGACCCTCATGGACTGAATTTCCGTAGAACTGATTTTGCTGCTATGAGCCAATCTTTGTCTCAAGTCAATTGGCAGTTCCTTGACTTGTGTTCCACTATCGATGAAGCGGTTGATTTTTTTGACGAGGTAGTGTCTCGGGCTATATCAGATTTTATTCCACTGAGGAGACCTGCTCGTAAACCTCCTTGGTCTAACGCTTATTTACGTTACCTGAAACGTGTGAGATCGAAGGCTCTTCGTAAGTACTGCAAAACTCGAAATCAATTCACCAAGCGAATATTTTCGACAGCTAGTACCCCAATTCTTTACAAGAATTATTCAAAACGAATCAAATCTAACCTTCGGCGCAACCCAAAGTTGTTCTGGTCATTTGTGAACACAAAAGGAATGTTAACGGGCTACCGGTTGAAATTCATCTTGGCGACAGAATCGCCAGCACGCCAGTGGACAAATGTGATCTCCTTTCTGAGCACTTCAAAAGTGTTTTCAATAACACCGTGCCAGCATTGGAGCAAGTCAGCGAAGCACTCAGAGATACTCCCAGAGACGCGTTCGACTTCAATATTCCTGCGATTACATCAGACCTCGTTGAAGCCGCAATCCGGAAGCTGAAACTCTCAAACGTGGCAGGACTCGACGGAATTCCTTCATGTGTACTAAAGAATTGCTCTGCAGTGTTTACGATTCCTCTTATGAAGATTTTCAATATCTCGTTACGCCAGGGAAAATATCCAACACGTTGGAAATCTTCGTTCATGTTCCCGATTTTCAAGAAAGGAGATAAACAAAATGCCGAAAATTATCGAGGGATCACATCGCTCTGTGCCTGCTCAAAAGTCTTCGAGATCATCGTCAACGACTTGTTGTTCGCTAGTTGCAGACACTACATCTCTCCTGAACAGCATGGATTTCACCCCAGAAGATCGATTTTAACCAACCTCGCACCTTTCGTTTCCTCGTGTCTCTGGAATATGGAAACTGGATCTCAAGTCGACTTTGTTTTTGACCGGGTCGATCATGCTATACTTTTGGCAAAGTTAGACAAACTTGGTGTGTCAAATAACTTAGTTCGTTGATTTAAATCTTATCTAACGGACAGGATACTCTGTGTGAAGATCGGCTCAGCTCAATCGAGCTACTTTACTAATATGTCGGGCGTACCTCAAGGCAGCAACTTGGGACCACTGCTGTTCTCAATTTTCATCAACGAGGTTGGACTGATACTTCCACCTAACTGCAGGTAGTTCTATGCAGACGATGTGAAAATTTATTTGGTTGTGCGATGCTTCGCTGATTGTTTACGAATACAGCATTTGATCAGCAGCTTTGAAGAGTGGTGCTCCAGGAATTTCCTCACTCTGAGTGTTAGTAAATGCTTCATTATCACTTTCCATCGAAAATTGCACCCAATTGCGTTTGATTACATGATAAACAATCAACCTCTGCAGAAAGTTGATACTGTTCGTGACCTTGGAGTCACGCTTGACTCCGGTTTGACATTTAGAGAACACTACACGGATATGATTACCAAAGCAAACAGACAGCTCGGTTTCATGTTTAAGATCTCCGACGAGTTTCGTGATCCCACCTTGGTGGTGCCCGTACCAAAGAATCTGGATTGCGAGGATTGCAGCAGTCCAAAGAAAATTTGTTCGTTATGCACTCCGTCACCTGCCGTGGAATGATCCTTTAAACCTTCCAGCGTACAAGGATCGTTGCGTACTCTTGGGTATTGAAACATTGGAGCATATGCGTACAGTCATGCAAGCAGTTTTTGCAGCAAACGTGCTACTAGGTGAAACCGACTCTCCAGGAATTCTGGCCGAACTGTTCATCTACGCTCCTGAACGAGTTCTGCGGACAAGAAATTTTCTGCAGCTCGGAACTCGTGCAGCAAACTACGGCCAACACGATCCAATTCGATTCATGTCATCGCGCTCCAATGAACTCTACGGTCTGTTTGACTTCAACTGTTCCGCTGAGACCTTCCGTAACCGGATTCAGCGTAGTTGGATGACGAGACCGCTGGTTCAGAAATTGTGGCATTTACTACGTACTGGCACTAATGGCGAAGACACTAGATGACTGATTCCATCACGACAAATTATTTTAAGTTTACTGACAATTTTTGTGTGTACTAGAATTAATTTAGTTTTGCTTGCTTTGTATTCCTTCTATTCATGTTGATTTATGTAGTGTACGATTTAGTAATAGGGGTTTTTTACGCCACATGGCTTTTCCCCATTCCAATAAGATGTTAAGTCAGTTGGAATTATATCAAAAGATAAATAAATAAATAAATTTAGATACGAGAGATCACAAATCAACTTTTTACAATCTGTTTTTATCACAATGCTCGCTTAGATACTTTTTGAACAGATGAAATTATGTTTCGTTGAAACTTAAATGATCTCTGTTATGAAAAAAAAACCCCTGAAGAATACTGCTGCCAATCAGTCTCTCACTTGTTTTATTCTGCAGATCAACAGATCCAATGGTGAATTCCTGAACGTAAAAATGCGTAATGATGAAAAAACGGTCATCACTCAATGACTTAAAAATCTCTTTCACAACCAACACCAACGACCGTTTCTGAGAATCACTGACGGTTGCGATCTGAAAAGGTGTGAAAAGAACTGACTCCTCAGCAAAAGTGAAAGACCTCATTTATTACGGACAGCGGATGCGGAGTATTTCAATACACAGCCCAAACAAAGCAACGAGGAATTCTAGTGGACAAAAGACGACATTTTTTTTAGAATTCGAAACTTGTTCTTTTTTGGTCTCTGTCCCTCCCGAACAAGGGAATGACAGATTTAAATTTTCGTGTTCGAAGATCTTTTTTTATTCTTCTGTTGCCGTCAAGAAGATCAATGATTGTTGTCCGGGTTGGAAACTTAATGAACGAACTTAAGGGAAAATTTATACAGATTCGCAAAGTGACGGGTACTATTTCACGTTATGGAACTTCATGAACAATTACTCAAGTTCCAGAAAATAGTCTCAATATGCGTAAAAACGCGAAACACTCCATTACATTACACCCAGAACCACAAATCACTTGGGGCAATGACTCGGCCGAAAGGCAACCAGAACGTGAAAAGAAACCTCCGAAGTCTTTCGAATCGACCTGTCATAATTTCCGAGATGCGACCACAATAGCATCCTGTGGTGTTTAAAATCGTTTTCATCTCGCCTGTTTCTTCAACACAGCAGTCTTCGTCTTCTTCTCCACTCTCGACTGTTTGGGTGCGATAAACAAAAATAAAACTCTGCATCGACCAGAACAACGGCTATTCAAGCAACCCAACGCCCTGACTGGGGACCATAACTCATCATTACCCAATCTTAAAATCGATTCAATTGAACAATTACGCTCATAATTTATCTTCGGTCTCGATTGTGCACCTGAAGATGGATGGTAAGTTAGAATCGTTTGTTATTGTAAAAAGAAACGAAACTAAGAAAGAGAATTTATCACGTCGCTCATGTTTTCGCTGCCGATGATGCCGTAATCACAGTTTCAAATGAAGCTAAATTATTCTCCATTGCTTGCAGGTACTGAAAAAGATTCACAAGAAAATATCCATGAGCAAGTTGTGGTAGAATACGACCGGGAAGGAAACAAGATTACGATCCACTCGAGGCAATTTGGGAACCAACACTAACGGGTTCGTCGCTTGAATCTTTCCACCAAAACAAGCACTGCGTTGATTTGACAGATAATTAATTTGTCAGGTTGTGACGAGATCAAACTTGTTACTTGGAGTCGGACAAATTGCAATTTCAATGTACAACATGTATAAATGCCAACTAATGAAACTACAACTGCACCATTGTAGAACCCTTCGATCGCAATAAAGGCAATTCATTCATCAAAGGAAATAAGTCTTTTATTGACATTTGAACCAACTAGAATATGAAAACTAACTGAATCAACAATCTCGAGTTACACACGACATGGCCTTTGATAACTATAATCACCTGAAACAAGAGTAGAGAACTAAGATTTGCAGTACAAGGAGGCCGCGTATTTGAACGCACTTGTCTACCATATTCTTCACTGTGCTGTTTATTTATAAACACGTTCGTTTGATGTTTGTAACAAATCACGATTAATTGAAGGGAATGGTGTTAATCTTCATTAAAAGAAAACTGGAAGATATAGAACTTAGCCGTAAGTTTATAACGTTGTGATGAATACTAGTAAAAAAACCAAATGAATCTTACGCAACTTCTCGGATTTGAAATTTGATTAGTTTACGGACAACAGTAAACAGTGCAACATCATGTAACTTAAAAATTTAAAAATACTTGAATCATAAGAAAACTATATTGTAACAGAACACGACTTGAGCACCTGGAACTGAAGCAGTAACAGAGAATTACGAACAAACAAAAACAAATATTGAACTAATCTGTGCTAAAGATTTCACCTGGACATACAAGTGATACGATAATAACGTTATATAAAGATGCAAGATTCTGCAACAAAGATCGGTAGTCAACGATTAAGATCACGCAAAGTAAGTAATAATAACCACAATTGGAAAGAACCAAATAGGCAATGAATAACACCAGTGCAATAATTCTTTGCCTTTTCATAACGCTGAGTATTGTAAGTTTCATAAACATAATTTATAATTAAGAAACTAGCAATCAAATCATTCAATTTGAATAACTTACAGGTCACAATAGAAGTCAATGCAAATATTTTGAAAATGATTCGCAATCAGTGATGCTCTTCGAAGGTCAACCAGCTGATGCGAAACTAAACTCCCAATAAATCCCTGAAGAGATCCACCACAAAATCCATTCCGGATATATTAGAAGATATAAAAAAGATTCTATGGGACACAACAACTGAAAAAATAGGTAACCAAACAGAGAATATTGAAGAAGAATTGACCACCGAGGAAGAGGCAATAACCGAATCGACAAAAGCAAGTGAAACTCCTCCCGAAGAATCGACCACAGAAGAAGGAAGCCAGCAACCAGATGTCAGAACCAACGACCAAACAGGTGAAACTCCTCCCGAAGAATCGACCACAGAAGAAGGGCAACGACCGAATCGTCAGGACCAACGACAGAAGCAAGTGAAACTCCTCCCGAAGAATCGACCACAGAAGAAGGGGCAACGACCGAATCGTCAGAACCAAGTGAAACTCCTCCCGAAGAATCGACCCCAGAAGAAGGAGCAACGACCGAATCGTCAGAACCAACGACAGAAGCAAGTGAAACTCCTCCCGAAGAATCGACCACAGAGGAAGGAGCAACGACCGAATCGTCAGAACCAACGACAGAAGCAAATTGAAACTCCTCCCGAAGAATCGACCACCGAGGAAGGGGCAACGACCGAATCGTCAGAACCAACGACAGAAGCAAGTGAAACTCCTCCCGAAGAATCGACCATCGAGGAAGGGGCAACGACCGAATCATCAGAACCAACGACAGAAGCAAGTGAAACTCCTCCACGAAGAATCGACCACAGAAGAAGGGGCAACGACCGAGATCGTCAGAACCAACGACAGAAGCAAGTGAAACTCCTCCCGAAGAATCGACCACAGAAGAAGGGGCAACGACCGAATCGTCAGAACCAACGACAGAAGCAAGAGTGAAACTCCTCCCGAAGAATCGACCACACAGAAGGAAGGGGCAACGACCGAATCGTCAGAACCAACGACAGAAGCAAAGTGAAACTCCTCCCGAAGAATCGACCACAGAAGAAGGGGCAACGACCGAATCGCCAGAACCAACGACAGAAGCAAGTGAAACTCCTCCCGAAGAATCGACCATCGAAGAAGGGGCAACGACCGAATCGTCAGAACCAACGACAGAAGCAAGTGAAACTCCTCCCGAAGAGATCGACCACAGAAGAAGGGGCAACGACCGAATCGTCAGAACCAACGACAGAAGCAAGTGAAACTCCTCCCGAAGAATCGACCACAGAAGAAGGGGCAACGACCGAATCGTCAGAACCAACGACAGAAGCAAGTGAAACTCCTCCCGAAGAATCGACCATCGAGGAAGGGGCAACGACCGAATCATCAGAACCTACGACAGAAGCAAGTGAAACTCCTCCCGAAGAATCGACCACCGAAGAAGGGACAACAACCGAATCGTCAGAACCAACGACAGAAGCAAGTGAAACTCCTTCCGAAGAATCGACCACAGAAGAAGGGGCAACGACCGAATCGTCAGAACCAACGACAGAAGCAAGTGAAACTCCTCCCGAAGAATCGACCACAGAAGAAGGGCAACGACCGAATCGTCAGAACCAAGTGAAACTCCTCGAAGATCGACCACAGAAGGCAACGACCGAATCGTCAGAACCAGATGAAACTCCTCCCGAAGAATCGACCACAGAAGAAGGGGCAACGACCGAATCGTCAGAACCAACGACGAAGCAAGTGAAACTCCTCCCGAAGAATCGACCACCGAGGAAGGGGCAACAACCGAATCGTCAGAACCAACGACAGAAGCAAGTGAAACTCCTCCCGAAGAATCGACCACAGAAGAAGGGGCAACGACCGAATCGTCAGAACCAACGACAGAAGCAAAGTGAAACTCCTCCCGAAGAATCGACCACAGAAGAAGGGGCAACGACCGAATCGTCAGAACCAACGACAGAAGCAAGTGAAACTCCTCCCGAAGAATCGACCACAGAAGAAGGGGCAACGACCGAATCGTCAGAACCAACGACAGAAGCAAGTGAAACTCCTCTCGAAGAATCGACCACCGAGGAAGGGGCAACAACTGAATCGTCAGAACCAACGACAGAAGCAAGTGAAACTCCTCCCGAAGAATCGACCACAGAAGAAGGGGCAACAACCGAATCGTCAGAACCAACGACAGACGCAAGTGGCTCCTCCCGAAGAATCGACCACAGAAGAAGGGGCAACGACCGAATCGTCAGAACCAACGACAGAAGCAAGTGAAACTCCTCCCGAAGAATCGACCACAGAAGAAGGGGCAACGACCGAATCGTCAGAACCAACGACAGAAGCAAGTGAAACTCCTCCCGAAGAATCGACCACAGAAGAAGGGGCAACGACCGAATCGTCAGAACCAACGACAGAAGCAAGTGAAACTCCTCCCGAAGAATCGACCACCAGAAGAAGGGCAACGACCGAATCGTCAGAACCAACGACAGAAGCAAGTGAAACTCCTCCCGAAGAATCGACCACAGAAGAAGGGGCAACGACCGAATCGTCAGAACCAACGACAGAAGCAAGTGAAACTCCTCCCGAAGAATCGACCACAGAAGAAGGGCAACGACCGAATCGTCAGAACCAACGACAGAAGCAAGTGAAACTCCTCCCGAAGAATCGACCACAGAAGAAGGGGCAACGACCGAATCGTCAGAACCAACGACAGAAGCAAGTGAAACTCCTCCCGAAGAATCGACCACCGAAGAAGGGACAACAACCGAATCGTCAGAACCAACGACAGAAGCAAGTGAAACTCCTTCCGAAGAATCGACCACAGAAGAAGGGGCAACGACCAAATCGTCAGAACCAACGACGAAGCAAGTGAAACTCCTCCCGAAGAATCGACCACAGAAGAAGGGGCAACGACCGAATCGTCAGAACCAACGACAGAAGCAAGTGAAACTCCTCCCGAAGAATCGACCACAGAAGAAGGGGCAACGACCGAATCGTCAGAACCAACGACAGAAGCAAGTGAAACTCCTCCCGAAGAATCGACCACAGAAGAAGGGGCAACGACCGAATCGTCAGAACCAACGACAGAAGCAAGTGAAACTCCTCCCGAAGAATCGACCACAGAAGAAGGGGCAACGACCGAATCGTCAGAACCAACGACAGAAGCAAGTGAAACTCCTCCCGAAGAATCGACCACAGAAGAAGGGGCAACGACCGAATCGTCCAGAACCAACGACAGAAGCAAGTGAAACTCCTCCCGAAGAATCGACCACAGAAGAAGGGGCAACGACCGAATCGTCCAGAACCAACGACGAAGCAAGTGAAACTCCTCCCGAAGAATCGACCACAGAAGAAGGGGCAACGACCGAATCGTCAGAACCAACGACAGAAGCAAGTGAAACTCCTCCCGAAGAATCGACCACAGAAGAAGGGGCAACGACCGAATCGTCAGAACCAACGACAGAAGCAAGTGAAACTCCTCCGAAGAATCGACCACCGAGGAAGGGGCAACAACCGAATCGTCAGAACCAACGACAGAAGCAAGTGAAACTCCTCCCGAAGAATCGACCACCGAGGAAGGGGCAACAACCGAATCGTCAGAACCAACGACAGAAGCAAGTGAAACTCCTCCCGAAGAATCGACCACAGAAGAAGGGGCAACGACCGAATCGTCAGAACCAACGACAGAAGCAAGTGAAACTCCTCCCGAAGAATCGACCACAGAAGAAGGGGCAACGACCGAATCGTCAGAACCAACGACGAAGCAAGTGAAACTCCTCCCGAAGAATCGACCACAGAAGAAGGGGCAACGACCGAATCGTCAGAACCAACGACAGAAGCAAGTGAAACTCCTCCCGAAGAATCGACCACCGAAGAAGGGCAACGACCGAATCGTCAGAACCAACGACAGAAGCAAGTGAAACTCCTCCCGAAGAATCGACCACAGAAGAAGGGCAACGACCGAATCGTCAGAACCAACGACAGAAGCAAGTGAAACTCCTCCCGAAGAATCGACCACAGAAGAAGGGGCAACGACCGAATCGTCAGAACCAACGACAGAAGCAAGTGAAACTCCTCCCGAAGAATCGACCACAGAAGAAGGGGCAACGACCGAATCGTCAGAACCAACGACGAAGCAAGTGAAACTCCTCCCGAAGAATCGACCACAGAAGAAGGGGCAACGACCGAATCGTCAGAACCAACGACAGAAGCAAGTGAAACTCCTCCCGAAGAATCGACCACCGAGGAAGGGGCTACAACCGAATCGTCAGAACCAACGACAGAAGCAAGTGAAACTCCTCCCGAAGAATCGACCACAGAAGAAGGGGCAACGACCGAATCGTCAGAACCAACGACAGAAGCAGAGTGAAACTCCTCCCGAAGAATCGACCACAGAAGAAGGGGCAACAACCGAATCGTCAGAACCAACGACAGAAGCAAGTGAAACTCCTCCCGAAGAATCGACCACAGAAGAAGGGGCAACGACCGAATCGTCAGAACCAACGACAGAAGCAAGTGAAACTCCTCCCGAAGAATCGACCACAGAAGAAGGGCAACGACCGAATCGTCAGAACCAACGACAGAAGCAAGTGAAACTCCTCCCGAAGAATCGACCACCGAGGAAGGGGCAACAACCGAATCGTCAGAACCAACGACAGAAGCAAGTGAAACTCCTCCCGAAGAATCGACCACAGAAGAAGGGGCAACGACCGAATCGCCAGAACCAACGACAGAAGCAAGTGAAACTCCTCCCGAAGAATCGACCACAGAAGAAGGGGCAACGACCGAATCGTCAGAACCAACGACAGAAGCAAGTGAAACTCCTCCCGAAGAATCGACCACAGAAGAAGGGGCAACGACCGAATCGTCAGAACCAGTGAATCCTCCCGAAGAATCGACCACAGAGGAGGCAACACCGATCGTCAGAACCAACGACAGAAGCAAGTGAAACTCCTCCCGAAGAATCGACCACCGAGGAAGGGGCAACAACCGAATCGTCAGAACCAACGACAGAATCAAGTGAAACTCCTCCCGAAGAATCGACCACAGAAGAAGGGGCAACGACCGAATCGTCAGAACCAACGACAGAAGCAAGTGAAACTCCTCCCGAAGAATCGACCACAGAAGAAGGGGCAACGACCGAATCGTCAGAACCAACGACAGAAGCAAGTGAAACTCCTCCCGAAGAATCGACCACAGAAGAAGGGGCAACGACCGAATCGTCAGAACCAACGACGAAGCAAGTGAAACTCCTCCCGAAGAATCGACCACAGAAGAAGGGGCAACGACCGAATCGTCAGAACCAACGACAGAAGCAAGTGAAACTCCTCCCGAAGAATCGACCACCGAGGAAGGGGCAACGACCGAATCGTCAGAACCAACGACAGAAGCAAGTGGAAACTCCTCCCGAAGAATCGACCACAGAAGAAGGGGCAACGACCGAATCGTCAGAACCAACGACAAACAGTGAAACTCTCCCGAAGAATCGACCACCGAGGAAGGGGCAACAACCGAATCGTCAGAACCAACGACAGAAGCAAGTGAAACTCCTCCCGAAGAATCGACCACAGAAGAAGGGGCAACGACCGAATCGTCAGAACCAACGACAGAAGCAAGTGAAACTCCTCCCGAAGAATCGACCACAGAAGAAGGGGCAACGACCGAATCGTCAGAACCAACGACAGAAGCAAGTGAAACTCCTCCCGAAGAATCGACCACAGAAGAAGGGCAACGACCGAATCGTCAGAACCAACGACAGAAGCAAGTGAAACTCCTCCCGAAGAATCGACCACCGAGGAAGGGGCAACAACCGAATCGTCAGAACCAACGACAGAAGCAAGTGAAACTCCTCCCGAAGAATCCGACCACAGAAGAAGGGGCAACGACCGAATCGTCAGAACCAACGACAGAAGCAAGTGAAACTCCTCCCGAAGAATCGACCACAGAAGAAGGGGCAACGACCGAATCGTCAGAACCAACGACAGAAGCAAGTGAAACTCCTCCCGAAGAATCGACCACCAGAAGAAGGCGCAACGACCGAATCGTCAGAACCAACGACAGAAGCAAGTGAAACTCCTCCCGAAGAATCGACCACCGAGGAAGGGGCAACAACCGAATCGTCAGAACCAACGACAGAAGCAAGTGAAACTCCTCCCGAAGAATCGACCACAGAAGAAGGGGCAACGACCGAATCGTCAGAACCAACGACAGAAGCAAGTGAAACTCCTCCCGAAGAATCGACCACAGAAGAAGGGGCAACGACCGAATCGTCAGAACCAACGACAGAAGCAAGTGAAACTCCTCCCGAAGAATCGACCACACGAAGAAGGGGCAACGACCGAATCGTCAGAACCAACGACAGAAGCAAGTGAAACTCCTCCGAAGAATCGACCACAGAAGAAGGGCAACGACCGAATCGCCAGAACCAACGACAGAAGCAAGTGAAACTCCTCCCGAAGAATCGACCACAGAAGAAGAGGCAACGACCGAATCGTCAGAACCAACGACAGAAGCAAGTGAAACTCCTCCCGAAGAATTGACCACCGAGGAAGGCGCAACAACCGAATCGTCAGAACCAACGACAGAAGCAAGTGAACCTCCTCCCGAAGAATCGACCACCGAGGAAGGGGCAACAACCGAATCGTCAAAACCAACGACCGAATTGTCAGAACCAACGGCAGAAGCAAGTGAAACTCCTCCCGAAGAATCGACCACAGAAGAAGGGGCAACGACCGAATCGCCAGAACCAACGACAGAAGCAAGTGAAACTCCTCCCGAAGAATCGACCACAGAAGAAGGGGCAACGACCGAATCGCCAGAACCAACGACAGAAGCAAGTGAAACTCCTCCCGAAGAATCGACCACCGAGGAAGGGGCAACAACCGAATCGTCAGAACCAACGACAGAAGCTCCTCCCGAAGAATCGACCACAGAAGAAGGGGCAACGACCGAATCGTCAGAACCAACGACAGAAGCAAGTGAAACTCCTCCCGAAGAATCGACCACAGAAGAAGGGGCAACGACCGAATCGTCAGAACCAACGACAGAAGCAAGTGAAACTCCTCCCGAAGAATCGACCACAGAAGAAGGGCAACGACCGAATCGTCAGAACCAACGACAGAAGCAAGTGAAACTCCTCCCGAAGAATCGACCACCGAGGAAGGGGCAACAACCGAATCGTCAGAACCAACGACAGAAGCAAGTGAAACTCCTCCCAAAGAATCGACCACAGAAGAAGGGCAACGACCGAATCGTCAGAACCAACGACAGAAGCAAGTGAAACCCTCCCGAAGAATCGACCACCGAGGAAGGGGCAACGACCGAATCGTCAGAACCAACGACAGAAGCAAGTGAAACTCCTCCCGAAGAATCGACCATCAGAAGAAGGGGCAACGACCGAATCGTCAGAACCAACGACAGAAGCAAGTGAAACTCCTCCCGAAGAATCGACCACAGAAGAAGGGGCAACGACCGAATCGTCAGAACCAACGACAGAAGCAAGTGAAACTCCTCCCGAAGAATCGACCACCGAGGAAGGGGCAACGACCGAATCGTCAGAACCAACGACAGAAGCAAGTGAAACTCCTCCCGAAGAATCGACCAACGAGGAAGGGGCAACGACCGAATCGTCAGAACCAACGACAGAAGCAAGTGAAACTCCTCCCGAAGAATCGACCACAGAAGAAGGGGCAACGACCGAATCGTCAGAACCAACGACAGAAGCAAGTGAAACTCCTCCCGAAGAATCGACCACAGAAGAAGGGGCAACGACCGAATCGTCAGAACCAACGACAGAAGCAAGTGAAACTCCTCCCGAAGAATCGACCACAGAAGAAGGGGCAACGACCGAATCGTCAGAACCAACGACGGAAACGTCCTCCCGAAGAATCGACCACAGAAGAAGGGGCAACGACCGAATCGTCAGAACCAACGACAGAAGCAAGTGAAACTCCTCCCGAAGAATCGACCATCAGAGGAAGGGGCAACGACCGAATCGTCAGAACCAACGACAGAAGCAAAGTGAAACTCCTCCCGAAGAATCGACCACAGAAGAAGGGGCAACGACCGAATCGTCAGAACCAACGACAGAAGCAAGTGAAACTCCTCCCGAAGAATCGACCACAGAAGAAGGGGCAACGACCGAATCGTCAGAACCAACGACAGAAGCAAGTGAAACTCCTCCCGAAGAATCGACCACAGAAGAAGGGGCAACGACCGAATCGTCAGAACCAACGACAGAAGCAAGTGAAACTCCTCCCGAAGAATCGACCACAGAAGAAGGGGCAACGACCGAATCGTCAGAACCAACGACAGAAGCAAGTGAAACTCCTCCCGAAGAATCGACCACAGAAGAAGGGGCAACGACCGAATCGTCAGAACCAACGACAGAAGCAAGTGAAACTCCTCCCGAAGAATCGACCACCGAGGAAGGGGCAACAACCGGATCGTCAGAACCAACGACAGAAGCAAGGTGAAACTCCTCCCGAAGAATCGACCACAGAAGAAGGGGCAACGACCGAATCGTCAGAACCAACGACAGAAGCAAGTGAAACTCCTCCTGAAGAATTGACCACCGAGGAAGGCGCAACAACCGAATCGTCAGAACCAACGACAGAAGCAAGTGAAACTCCTCCCGAAGAATCGACCACAGAAGAAGGGAGCAACAACCGAATCGTCAGAACCAACGACAGAAGCAAGTGAAACTCCTCCCGAAGAATCAACCACAGAAGAAGGGCAACGACCGAATCGTCAGAACCAACGGCAGAAGCAAGAGTGAAACTCCTCCCGAAGAATCGACCACAGAAGAAGGAGCAACGACCGAATCGCCAGAACCAACGACAGAAGCAAGTGAAACTCCTCCCGAAGAATCGACCACAGAAGAAGGGGCAACGACCGAATCGTCAGAACCAACGACAGAAGCAAGTGAAACTCCTCCCGAAGAATCGACCACAGAAGAAGGGGCAACGACCGAATCGTCAGAACCAACGACAGAAGCAAGTGAAACTCCTCCCGAAGAATCGACCACAGAAGAAGGGGCAACGACCGAATCGTCAGAACCAACGACAGAAGCAAGTGAAACTCCTCCCGAAGAATCGACCACCGAAGAAGGGGCAACGACCGAATCGTCAGAACCAACGACAGAAGCAAGTGAAACTCCTCCCGAAGAATCGACCACAGAAGAAGGGGCAACGACCGAATCGTCAGAACCAACGGCAGAAGCAAGTGAAACTCCTCCCGAAGAATCGACCACAGAAGAAGGGGCAACGACCGAATCGTCAGAACCAACGACAGAAGCAAGTGAAACTCCTCCCGAAGAATCGACCACAGAAGAAGGGGCAACGACCGAATCGTCAGAACCAACGACAGAAGCAAGTGAAACTCCTCCCGAAGAATCGACCATCAGAAGAAGGGGCAACGACCGAATCGTCAGAACCAACGACAGAAGCAAGTGAAACTCCTCCCGAAGAATCGACCACAGAAGAAGGGCAACGACCGAATCGTCAGAACCAACGACAGAAGCAAGTGAAACTCCTCCCGAAGAATCGACCACAGAAGAAGGGGCAACGACCGAATCGTCAGAACCAACGACAGAAGCAAGTGAAACTCCTCCCGAAGAATCGACCACAGAAGAAGGGGCAACGACCGAATCGTCAGAACCAACGACAGAAGCAAGTGAAACTCCTCCCGAAGAATCGACCACCGAGGAAGGGGCAACAACCGAATCGTCAGAACCAACGACAGAAGCAAGTGAAACTCCTCCCGAAGAATCGACCACAGAAGAAGGGGCAACGACCGAATCGTCAGAACCAACGACAGAAGCAAGTGAAACTCCTCCCGAAGAATCGACCACCGAGGAAGGGGCAACAACCGAATCGTCAGAACCAACGACAGAAGCAAGTGAAACTCCTCCCGAAGAATCGACCACAGAAGAAGGGGCAACGACCGAATCGTCAGAACCAACGACAGAAGCAAGTGAAACTCCTCCCGAAGAATCGACCACCGAAGAAGGGGCAACGACCGAATCGTCAGAACCACCGACAGAAGCAAGTGAAACTCCTCCCGAAGAATCGACCACAGAAGAAGAGGCAACGACCGAATCGCCAGAACCAACGACAGAAGCAAGTGAAACTCCTCCCGAAGAATCGACCACAGAAGAAGAGGCAACGACCGAATCGTCAGAACCAACGACAGAAGCAAGTGAAACTCCTCCCGAAGAATCGACCACAGAAGAAGGGGCAACGACCGAATCGTCAGAACCAACGACAGAAGCAAGTGAAACTCCTCCCGAAGAATCGACCACAGAAGAAGGGGCAACGACCGAATCGTCAGAACCAACGACAGAAGCAAGTGAAACTCCTCCCGAAGAATCGACCACCGAGGAAGGGGCAACAACCGAATCGTCAGAACCAACGACAGAAGCAAGTGAAACTCCTCCCGAAGAATCGACCACCGAAGAAGGGGCAACGACCGAATCGTCAGAACCAACGACAGAAGCAAGTGAAACTCCTCCCGAAGAATCGACCACAGAAGAAGGGGCAACGACCGAATCGTCAGAACCAACGACAGAAGCAAGTGAAACTCCTCCCGAAGAATCGACCACCGAGGAAGGGGCAACGACCAAATCGTCAGAACCAACGACAGAAGCAAGTGAAACTCCTCCCGAAGAATCGACCACAGAAGAAGGGGCAACGACCGAATCGTCAGAACCAACGACAGAAGCAAGTGAAACTCCTCCCGAAGAATCGACCACCGAGGAGGGGGCAACAACCGAATCGTCAGAACCAACGACAGAAGCAAGTGAAACTCCTCCCGAAGAATCGACCACAGAAGAAGGGACAACGACCGAATCGTCAGAACCAACGACAGAAGCAAGTGAAACTCCTCCCGAAGAATCGACCACAGAAGAAGGGGCAACGACCGAATCGTCAGAACCAAAGACAGAAGCAAGTGAAACTCCTCTCGAAGAATCGACCACAGAGGAAGGGGCAACGACCGAATCGTCAGAACCAACGACAGAAGCAAGTGAAACTCCTCCCGAAGAATCGACCACCGAGGAGGGGGCAACAACCGAATCGTCAGAACCAACGACAGAATTTTTAGAAACTACTACCATCGACACAAGTGATATGACTCCAGAATGCGTTGAATATATGTTGCCTCCTCCAAGACCAAAACACCTATTCAATGAACTGAAGCCTCACATTGGAAAACCTCCTCAATCTGCGGAGCGCAAACGTACTCCAGATGTTAAGGCAACAGTAAAAACTATCAGTCGAATTCCCGTCAAATCATCTGACTACAATAGTGCAGTTCGAGCAGTGTTGAAAAACTTCGAGACAGATTTCCATTTCACAATATCGTCATCTCGGGCCTTTTTGAACGCAACCCGAGTAAACTTATTGTTCGAGTTGAAGGATGGTATCCAAAGCGAATATGACCGATCATCGAACATGATGAGAGACACCTTCGTTGCCACTGGAGTTTGCAAGAAGGAGAACATTGAGTGCTGGAAACGTGCCAAGGCAGCCTTGCCGAAATTTGAGGATGGTCTGAATCACGACGCGAAGGTTTGTGACGACATTTTTGGAACGCAGCTTGCCGCCCATCGAGACGAGAGTGTCAAGGTACAAACCATACAGAGGGTCATCAAGGAACTTGAGGAACTGAAGACCCGATGCCTGGAACATTCGAATGGGAACTCGTTTACTCGGATCTGTCTGGGAAAGACGGTGAGTAGTGGGAACGGAGGCGAGAGTGCGGTTAAATAAGGGTGTGCTTTTTTGTTGACAGCTTACCAGATCACTGCTGAGGAGTGTTGCGTACTTTAAAAGCTTGCAGAACGCGATAGAGCAGGAGATCAATTTAAGGAAGTATGTCAATAACCTGACGAGTCAGTGCTACGCGAATGCTTACAACTCTAGGAAACCACTGTTCGACCACGGAGTTAAACGGTTGCAGAAGTGTATCAAAAATGTGGCAGACGAGAAAGGGTCCAATGAAATCGAATTGGAATGAGTATTGGATTTTAGATAAAATTTGCCAAATGTTTTCTATTTTTATGAAAAGTTTAAGAAAATATGACTTGAATAAGTTTATAAAATCATTAAAACAAACCATGTTAAAAACAGTAAAAATAACTTCATCAGATATAATTAGACAAACAAATCAAGTTATCATGTTCATCGTTAGAAGTGGATTGAAGGGAAAATAATAATAATTGTAGGTTAGGTTTCTTCAACATAAACCAAAAGAATGGGTATGAGATGGTAAGTATAAATAAGATAAAAATTGCAATTGGGAACGTGTTCTGTATTTAGTATCATTGGCACTTTTCTTTACTCTAAAATCCAGCTGTCTGGCGCTATTCTTCAGGTTCTTTAGAAATTCTTAGAGCCATGTAAAAATGGTCACCCTATGAGGAAATTCTGCATGGAAACTCATGCAAATACTGCGCGGTCGTTTGTCATGCTATGGTTCAATGTGCAGAAGTAAAGCTCGAAAAAGGCGCTCATGGTTGTCGCTCGTATATTCAAGGAGAGAGAGAAGGTCACCCAAGTACGTAAACGCAAATAATGTGAAGGGGAACAGAATGCTCGAAAAAGGTTGCGGAAACTTGTGCCATAAAAAGAGATATAAATATAAACAACGTGTTAATATAATTATTTGTCATCAAATACGAGATTATAATCTCGGGTTGGAGCGAAACGAGGGGTCGATTGAGTTTAATTTATGAAACCACTGTTCGCTAATGAATTGAGTTGTTCAGTGGGTGAATGGTAGACATTCTGACATAAATTGTAAAACGTTGACCGGATGTCAAATCCGGGATTTCACTTTTGCAAATCATTCGAGAATCATTACAGAAATGAATCGAGGAATGATGAATGATTAATTATTTACCGTCTTGTGCAAAGAATCAGTTCCATCGATCTTTAAACCCAGTGTCATCAATTCAGCTTATCAAGACACGTTTTTTTTCTTCGAGGAATTGAATAAAATTCGTCGCCTTCGCATAAGAAGGTGTCAGTAGGAAAATTTATCGATTTTAATTAACATCAACACGTCCAGTGACTTGTAAAAAATCCAACACTGGGAATCAATTTATCAGGCTGTCGACGCGTTTCGAAGGCCTGCATTTATCAGCAAATCAGTCCAATATGGTCACATGAAACCCACATATACTTTTCGGCTGGATTGGAGTGTAGCAACTCCTAAGCTCTCTAATGAAGCATCACCCTCATCATCTCCAACAACTGGCTGGACACGGAGTGACCAATTTATGCAGGAATGGTCGTTAATTAGGCAATTAACGCTTCTCGCTTGGAACCAAAACATAACTAACGTGGGAATTCACTAGAACTATCCGAGACGTGTGTGAAATAAGGCGGTGGGTAGGATTTCACACTGCATGTGAGTGGGAAGTTGAAGATATTTTCAAAGAGACGCTCAGTGGCTTGAATATTATTTCGTGTTCAATTCGTTAATGTCGAATTTCAGCGACAAACAGCATTTAATTAAGAAAATAGGATGTTTGTGACCAGCATCGACATACCATGACTATTATTGTTTACGCAATCCTCATCTAGTTCTTCTGACTTCCAACCTGCTTTTACGAGCAAGAAGATCATAGTTTTAAGCAGTCACTCTTAGAATCGTGGAAATATGCCAAGGAATGTTTTTCCATATTGTTTCTTAGACAGTAGTCAGAAATCAAAGCGATCCTGGAATAACCCTATTTTGGTTTGTTTAGATCACATCAAGAAAATTTAGTTTAGATTGTCAGAACGTATATGTATGTACATGTACATGCAATATGATCGGGAGAGATTTGCAGTTGAAACATGTTGATACTGTTTAGCATAGCTTGGACAATTATGCCAATCGCCGTATGCTGATTTGGCTGTTGAGTTTTGTATATTTTGCTGCAATTTTCAGTTTGCTAACGCCTAGAGAATGATCTGTAACAGGAACAAGTTTGTGCTTTCAAATTCGATGTTTTATCCGTTAAACCGGCCAAAATGGCAGCAACATGAATAATCATTATTAATCATAGTTGTACATTTAGTACTCAATTTTGATTTTAGGTTCCACTCGGGGGTTTTGTTTTGTTGCTTTCTCAATAAGTAAACCACTATCGTACATATTAAGTGATCCAAACTGCAAGCATACTCTTGGTATCCACTCTATCGTAATGCAGTCTATCGTAATAATCGTAATAAACAACAGACAACATCACACATTTTAGTGAGAGCCGTACCAAATCGGCTATCAAGTGTAATATGAAAGAATTGTCTTTTTTTTAATGAAATAATCCACCATTAGACTCTATGCAAGACCCTAACAGCATCCGTACTGTTGATTTAAATTTGATTGTTTTTGCTGTCTGTTTTTCCAATGAAAAATCTACCATAAAACTTCGTAAGTGCCCCCAACAGCATTCTGACTACTGGTTTAAATCAGTAAAAATTTGTTTCAGAAGCATTGTTTGAAAAAATTGCCTTATTCAAACGATGTAATAAACCTTCATAACATTCTGTGCGTGGCCCGAATGTATTTTGACTGCTGGTTTGGTTCAAATCCGTTCTTTAGCGTAATTCTCTTCGTCTTATTTTTTGAACCAATTAAACCATCATCACATTTTGTGAGTGGCCTTAACAGCATCTGTACAGTTGGTTTTAATCGCAGATTCAAACAGAGTTTGAAATACATGTTTGTTTTCTCAATAAAGTAAACCACCATCACACTTTGTTCAAATCGAATCTCGAAGTTTTCCAAGAGCGTAAGCTACTGTCAAACATTGTTAAAGGGCCCAACAGCATCTTTAGTGTTGGTTTAAATTGGTTTGAATCGGCTCAACTAATTTCATCACAGTACATCATCACATCGAGAACGAAAACAAGTTCGCCTGCAATCGAATTATCCCACGAGACCACCTCCTAAACAATGATTGTACGAGCCCGATCAGACTTAATTCCCAGAGAGTTCCATCTCCACGTGTTCGACGTCATCCACCAAGAGTAAAAACTGATGAATACCCCCCTCTCTTTCTCTCTCTCTCTCTCTACTTTTTTCTAACCTGAAATTGAAATCCGTTTGAGAGACCCCTTGACTCAGTTGCATGAAAACTGCGATAGTTTCGTAAAATTGGAGCTACTCAGTCTATGAGTGACTCTACTTTGTACGAAAATACGCACTTCCCATGTGACTGAGGATTAATGGCCGTGTGGGACAATGCTGAGGCGGATAGAAAACGGAGAGGACAATTTTGTTGCCTTTTTTTACGATAGCTTTTGCCAGTTCCTAGCTTGCAATTGATTGTACTCGATGCTTCCATTGATAAATCACCTATTTGTCCCATTTATGCTATTTGATTGTTTCGTTGGCACATCTTCTCATACCGTGTTTTCGTTGGGTTAACGTCTAATTCATGAGCATTGAGGTCTGTTTCCACTAGACATATTACGGACAAATCAAAACTGAGCATGAGCATGATTGAGAGCCCGAAGTTGCTACTCCGTTATTGCCAGATCAACTATAACACAGAGAACCAATAGATGATGCTTGGGACTAACATACACCTTCAATGTGTAAAAACAGGTGATCTTAAACTAAGGCAATACCGGCGCCGGCTCTGCACTTTCACGAGAAATCACTGGGATTTTGGAATACAGGATTAGGTGGCCGCTGAGTTCGTTTTGGTAAACGGTAAGTCGAATTCACGCGACGTCTAGTAATATATTTAAAGATTAGTAGCGCTTTCCAATGAGAATCGAATTAAACCAACAGTAAGGATGCCACTCACAAAATGTGATGGTGGTTTTTCATTGGGAAAACAAGATGCTTTTAAATAATGCTGGAGAGCCGATTTGGACCGATATAAACCAGCAATAAGGATGCTGTTAGGGCCCCTCGCAAAGTGTGATGGTGGTTTTTCATTAGGAAAACAAGATGATTTTTAGTACTGCTGGAAAGCTGATTTGGTCCGATTTAAACGAACAGTAAGGATGCTATTGGGGGCACTCACAAAGTGTGATGGAGGTTTTCCATTGGGAAAACAAGATGATGTTTAATATTGCTGGAAAGGCAGTTTGAACCGATTTAAACCAAAAGTAAGGATGCAATTGGTCTCACTCACAAAATGTGGTGATGGTTCTTTATTGGGAAAACAGGTATTACGGACACATCAAAACTTTATTTAAACACAAATTTCGCATTGCTCTTCAATTGTTGTTGTTGTTTTTTCAGGTTCAGTGTTATGATTTAACAATTCACGGTACCAAAACATAGTTTAGTAGTATTTACTTAACATTTTCGAACTTTGCGCTCCATCCACCCTTCCGGGATTGTACAGACTCTTCAGATACCGTGGTCTTTGTCCAACTAGATTGATATCTTTTATTCCTTGTTTCTTTCTAGAAAGCTTCCACATCATCAGAGCCCCATATCTCTCGGTTGTACGTGAACCTGGACAATTTGGGGGATTTTAGGGTTTTGGTACAATGTTCATTTGATTTGCTTTGTACCCCTCCGTCAAAATTTTATCATAATGGCATGATGCAAAATCAGACCACAGCAAAGGTTTTTCTATGTGGTTTTTAATGCAGGGTAGCAATCGCTTTTACAGGAACTTTTACGACGTGCTAATTGCTTGCCAAACAAGGTATTTTTTCTGGAAAATTTCAATGCTTTCTTCGTCCTGAAATGCTCAGCTGTAGCAAATATTCGCAATACAAACGTCGAGCCCGTTATTTTGCTATCAAGTTCTATTTGACGTACAGATTTGTATCTGTTTTCACTTCATACAACTTCAGCCTTCAACGGTGTTTTGATTTTTGGACAAAACCAGGTGACATTCCACTTTTACGAACCAACAGAGAGATTCAGGTTTTCCGCCAATATCCTCTTCATCTTTCGGTCCTTTTTTATCACTTCTCGGTTTCCCGAAAATGATTGAGTACACCGCGAACAGTGGATTTGGGTAATTTTTTTCGTATGTTCCCGTAGTAACATGTCAGGATTTACTTTAGGTCCGTAAGAAATCCGCTCTCGCACGTGCTTTGCATTCGTCGCCATCTTGCACTAAACATGGAATGTAAACACCAATCATACTATTTTTCGTTGAAAACTCCCAGCTATACCTCAGCAAAAAAAAACAATCACTCCTACGTGCAATATTTCAAAAGTTACAGTGATTTGAAGATGTTCGAACCATTGTGGATACGGACCTTAAGCATGAAACATTAACAATCGGCCTCGGCATTGAAAATGTTTCCATCGCCGGTACAAAAATGTACAGAAATGTCATGACATTTTATTCCATTACCAGTTTTCCGAATTTTCAATACGAAAAATGTAAAATGTCATCGAAAACATGGCCTGTATATATGAACCCAGGAGACATTAATTTTTTTTTAAATTGTGATTGTGATCTACATTGAATTTTTATTGTGAAATACTCACTAAATTTATTGAATATTGGACGGTCTTCAAAACGAGTCTAGTGTTTTTGGCTGATTTCTACTGAATCTTTTGAAACTGTGATTTATAAATTAAATTTGGGTGGTAAAATACTCATGGACCCAAATGACCACTGGAAAGTATCCGGAGAAATCCGCAAAATTCGTAAGAGCAGCAAAACCATGAAAATTATCGTAGAGTTCTACGGTTTTTGTTTAAATCCTTCGAACTATGCTCTATATATTAAATTTGTGCTGTGAAATACACATGGACCTGAATTCATCTTGGTAGGTTTAAATTCTTAGATCATTTGCAACTGTTATCTTTAAATTAACATTTAGTTGTGATACAAATATGAACCTCAGAAGTTGAAGATATATTTCCGAAACATCAACAAATTCATAATTAGAGTTAGTATTTTCTATATTTGAATTGCAATTGAATGAAAAAACAAATGCATGCTCTAACTTTCAAAATGACGATCCAATTTTTTTTAAATGTCTTATCACAATTATAGTTCAAAATCATTATTCGAAGTCATTGCATAGAGGATCTATGGATTTTTCTTATCTCTCGGATATTCTGGGAGATCGTCCAAAGGCATTTTTAATTTGTGGTTAAAGGGTGTTCCCTTCCCAGTAAAGTGTGTGAGTCGATCAAAGTTTTTATTAATAAGTCAAATTCTTGTTCGTTTTTCATGGTCAGTTAATTCAGAATACAGAAGAAACATTCAGCTAAGCATCCTTTTTACCGAATGCGAATTGTCGGGTATTTCGTTTAACACCTGCCATAAGATTTTGTACAGTCTCCTTGTCCACTTTATTGGCAGCAGAACGTCAGTTTGTCTTGAACTGTTTCTCGCTCACAACAGCTTTTTGAGTCTTCTTAAGGTTCCGCTTGGCGATGGCCGATTATTGTTCGATTGGGCGGAGCTCTGGCGTGTTGAGAGGGTTGTTGTCCTTGGGCACCAATTGAACGCTGATGGAAGCATACCACTCCATGGCCTTTTTTCTGTAATGGCAAGATGCCAAATCCGGCCAAAATAGAACGGAACAATTGTGTCGCTTCAAGAAAGGCAGTAGACGTTTTTGTAGGCACTCGATCAGATAAATTTCCTGGTTGACGGTTCCGGTTGCTTTGTATACGTTGCTCTTATCCACAGGTACAGATGGCCTGCCACACGTGCTTTGACAGTTTAGTGTGCTTGAAAATATCTGCCTCCTTTCCCCGTCTGGTTGCCGTATAAAATTCCTGTCCAGGAAGCTATATAAAGTCTGCCTTGACGTAAATTTCATCGTCCTGTGCCACGCAATCAAACTTCGTCAGCATCGTCGTGTACAACATTCGTGCTTTGGCCGACGTGTTTTTGTGTATCGTCTCGATTTGGAGTCACCACTTTCTTGTAAGTCGACAGTTCAGCTCGTTTTTCGCTCTATCCACGGTTGAAGGCGCCACTACAAGCTTCTTTGCTGGGGTTCCGCTCGAAACAGCGGGCAACTCTTTTTGTCGTCGCTGTGACCTCCGGCTTTCGATTTCCTCCCGATCCAGCTTTCCTGGTTGTCCACAAACGATCACTGAACACTTTTAATACGTTGGTAACAGTTGATTTAGTCACATTCAACAATTTCGCCAACTTGGCCTGAGAATAGTTTGGATATTCGACATGCACGTGCGAAATTTTGATGCATTGTTTCTCTTCCTTCTGCGACATTTTGATAACTGAAGTGCTAATCTCAAAATCAAAATAGAAGCATGATGCTACACGCACACATCTTCAAAATGAGGGGTGTGCAAAATTTGTTAATGCACGATGAAAGGAAATGCGTCAAGTTTAAGTCGACCAAATTTTGATCGAAACACCCTTTAGTCATTAATCCATATTTTATTGGAAAACCACAGTTCTAAGTGATTAAGTAGAAAACCATGGAGATCTTGGGCCATGTCCTAGGATTGGTCTACTTATTCGAAATTTTAGAACTTTTGGAGGACCGGCCTAACGGCCACATGGGTCGGTAATTATTTCACAACTCACATTTGATTTGATCGTCAGTGTTCCGAGTGATATCTAAAAAAAAATGAAATTTTCCTTAACGAAAAATTCCTAGACCAAACCAGGAATCGAAGCCTGCCACCTCCAGCATGATGTTGCTTTCTAGCCTTGCCTTTACCGACTGAGCTAAGGGAGGTCCCGAAAAGCAATACAGGTTGTCTGCGAATATTCGGTACGAATTTTGCAAGATGTCTCTACAGAGCAAATAGGATTATAATAAGCATGCCTTTTTGGCAAACATATCGATTTATGTGCATGCTTAACATAAACCCAACAGCGGGAGATAATTTATTACCCGTGTTAGGCAGTATTGAGAGAGGGAAAAATCGCTAGAACTAGAAACAAGCAATGGGTAGTATACGAGTAGTATACGAACCTTTTGTCAGTCAAGGGAATATCCCAAGGAACATTGCTGGTTTTATCATGGTTTTATAGCATTCTTGAAGTCTAATTCATGCTCTTCAGAACCCTTATAAAACCAAAATTTTTACTTGGGTATCCCCCCTTGCCTATCCTGCATGGGGTAGTATGACAAAGGGTTATGTGCCTGATCGGATACTACCGTTCAAATGCACTCCGCTCGTTTTCTAACTTACATCTTTCAATTTTCAAAGCCTGCCGTTCCCTATACGGATCTATCAATACACTTTCTCTTCATGTCTATTCGTTTTAGCAATAAAATTACTGTCCACTCCTAGCGCTTCGCATGGAGATGAGAAATTATCTGCTGCTGCAAAACTTCATCAAACATAGCGAGTTTGGTGCAGTTGCGATTTCAAATACCTGCAAAATGAAGCCGAACGTGTTACGTGCAGCTTTTGTTGAACTTTTTCGTCAGGGAAATAATGTATTAATGATAACGAAGAAGCTGACCAGAAGGCAATGGCTTTCCAACCCACCGGATTTGAATTCAATGAACTATACTGACCAAATCACTAGAGCATTTAAAATCATCTTATCTAAAAGTTAAATAACATGTGGAAGAACTAGCGGCCATCGTGGATGATTTCCCAAAACGTTTTATTTTTACCCTATTTTGTTGTGCGGATAATACTCGGACACCCTGTACACAACATCCGGTCGAGCAACTGATCCGCATACAGTTATCTAAAATATCAACACAAATTCCAGTAACGTTCCCTATCTCCAGTAGACTACTTTCGAATCGCGCTGTCATGTCGAATTGAAAGTAACACCGTCACTCCTTCGAAGGCATGCTCCCGACTGTCGAATGCATTTAAAATTCGACACAATTCAATGCAATCCATAAAACTCAAACAAAATGTATCGATATAATTGTGCCTACTCATAATCCGTTTCCTTTTCACCATTCTCCAAGCCATTCTCCATTCAGGCTAATCAAGTCTCGAAATCAATTTGTAACCATCTTATCGCTGACATGAAATCGGCACCCGTCCACCAGGTCCGCGTCCATCGCCGGTGTCGTGTATCACGAACGCGCGAATATTTTAAGTGCTACCAAAAATGCTCATTGGCTAGAGCAAGCATCGGCCCTGAGCAAAGTATGGTTAAAACAATTGGACCTCCCGCCTTATTCTATAACTTGTGATTTCTGATCGATTTTTATCTACCTACATCCACAGACCCGCACGGTGTTCAAAAATGGCCGGAAACTGTGCTGTGTGTCGACAAGGACCGGCCAAAAATGTGGTCCCATTCAAGCGCATACATTACAGGCAGCAGTGAAATCCGACAACCACTTTGTCTTGTCTTTTACCAGCCATGTGCCATGTGTGTGGTTTACGGTTTTGATTTAATTAAATAATTCATCTATCTTCATCCACTTCAGAGCGGCGAGCAGTCGGTCGTATAATGGCTGCACTCGTGTGGCTGACTCGTGGCACACGACAAAAAGTAATTTAAAGCCGCTCGTTCGCACAAAAGTCGCGCTGAACTTGGTACGGGGCAACAACTCAAGCCCGACAATAAGACCGACACACAGTTTTTACGCCCGGGTTGATTCCGTACGAGGTGAAACGGACACCATCTATCCAGGTCTGGTGGTTGTTCCCCCCGTGTACAGAACTTACGTTATTTGTTCGCCATTTGTCGGGTAGGTTGTTGCCAATTTGCGAAATAGCTTTGATGTTAGTCACCCATCCTAGTATGTAGTGGGATTGCATACATTTTACGTATATGCAATCGAGTGTAGATATTGCACTGTGTTAGGGAGATTAATGACACCCTAATGTTTTGGTTAATTTTGAATTGTTTGGGTAAAAATTGCGTCAATACATAAATGAGTCATACGTTTGAGTAAGAATTGGATACGAGTTTGAGGGGGGCTTGACGAATTAAGAGTAAACTTTATGTAGCTCGAAAATGCGAAAGAACGAATCTCATCTCCAACAAAACATAAAGTAATGAAATTTCGACTCTCTGTGCGTTTCAACGTTCATACCAAGGATTAGCAATTTAGTTTTAATTAGAAATTAGTTAAGTTTTAATTTGTGAATTTTGAAGTTTCACGCTAAGGCTTAGTGCATCTTCTCTAGTGCAATCATAACTTACACTGAAAATTTATTTTCGTAAATTTGCTTTCACTCGTCCCATAAACATTGATTTTGTACATAGAACAAATGTCTAGTATATTGTATGGAACATTCACAATGCTTTTTATTTGGTGAAATGCCATTATTACATCTTTTTGTATAATGCACGAAATGAAATTCGTAAAGACCAGTCTGGGTTGGGCGGGAAAAATTGATTAATTCCAAAATAAAAATAAACGCGCTGCTTAGAGTAGAGTTTAACACTCCTTAATCAAGTATCTTCTCATGAGTCACCATGGCCTAGAGAGCTCAACCACGGATTCAGTAAATTTGTTAGTTCTACCTTCGATTTCGTAACATAAACGAAAATTAATTTTCAGTGTAGATTAATACCAATCTACTTAGAACATTTTTATTACATTCTTTTATTTTCTCACTTCACGGTGAAAAACCCCTTCGTGCAAATCAAATTGGCATCACTGTTTTTATTATGGGTGTAAAGGGTGAAGTGCGAACCATACTAAGGCCCATAATATATAGAAACGATCGCGCCCAATCAGCATCAAGTTCCAGAACGTCATATAGATCCAGGAACTGGTACACGCCTTACGTAGAAATAGTTTTTCAAGCATGTCATGTCAGTATAACTCCAAACTATGTTTTTTTTCGGGCTGGTGGATAAAAAATGTAGCCCTACTCTTGAATGACACTTAGAACCCTTTTCTTCTCTGCTGTAAGTTCAAACTCCAACTGCTAGCATCCACTTGATCCGGTAGCAGCACTTACACTTCCGTACGACGATTAAAATCGGATAGTCTTCCAGACGGTCGGTGACACCCGCGCACACTTCTACTTCCCTACAATCGAATCGACTGAGAAAATTTTTATCTTTCAAACTTGACGTTTAACATTCTAGTAAAGAATGGACTCGGAAAAAATGCGACACTTCGTTTTGGGTATAACTTTTTATCGCGTAAGTAATAATTAAAATTTTGGGTAATACTAGTTTAGAGTGTTATGTTTATGTGTGCAAAATTTTATCGTGATCTGTCAAGTAGTTTTCAAGACGCATTCGAAACAAGAAGAGCTACGCCAGGAAATCCTGGTCAGTCGCACAGATGGATCGGCAAAAGGCTTGGAATCCACCATTCTACCGTGTCCCGCGTTGTGAAGATGTTCCAGGAGACGAAGACCATCGAGCGGTGCGCCGGAAGCGGCCGAAAACCGAAAACGGAATACCCAGAGAAGGCACGGAAGATAAGGCAGTACTTTAAGAATAACCCGAACCTTTCCACCCGAGACGTGACCAAAATGGTCAATTCCTCGAACTGGTTCGTCCAGTAGACCAAGAAGCGGGCTGAGCTACGTGTTTTAAGGTCAGGAAGGCGCCAAACCGGACTGACAAGCAAAGCACGGTGCGTGCGCGGAAGCTGTACCGTGACTGACTGGGCAATCCAGGCTGTCTCGTCATGGACGACAAGACATATATCAAGGCGGACACCGAACAAATCCCCGGCCTCGAATTTTTTGTCGGTACGTCCCACATGGAGGTTCCGGAAAAGTTTCAGAAGAGAAAGATAGACAAATTCGCGAAGAAGTACCTGTTGTGGCAGGCAATCTGCGAGTGTGGACGGCACAGCAAGCCGTTCATTACAACCGGCACCATAAACGGGCGGATTTATCGAGAGGAATGCTTGCAGAAGCGCTTGCTGCCCTTCCTCCGATCTCACCGTGGTTCAACGCTGTTCTGGCCGGAACTCGATTCGTGCCATTACGCCAAGCCTGTAATGGATTGGTACCAAGCAAAGAGCGTTAATGTGGTCCCGAAGGAGGCGAACCCGCCAAATACACCAGAACTTCGTCCGATCAAAAATATTTGGGCGATAATGAAGAAGAAGTTGAAGAAAAGCGGAAAAACATTCAAAACCGATGAAGCTTTGAAGAAAAACTGGGAGAAATTGTTTAAGGAAGATGGACAAAGCCTCGCCCAAGATCTCATGAGCAGTGTTAAGAGAAATGTACGAGCATTCAGCTTGGGGGAGGATATTCAATAAATAAATTATGCCAAAACATACCTAATATATAGTTATTTAATCCCAGAAAATTTGAGAAGTATCCGATTTAAAATGAACTTTTGGTGATCATTTTTGTGTGTCTCATTTTTTCCGAGTCAAGTCTTTAGTTGCAGGGTCGCATGATCCAACAATAGCTGGCTACTATTAAATAATGATGAAGGAGCCGGCAGGGATTAGTAAGGAATATATGGTCCTTCGAAACGGATGGTTTGAACCGGACAGGATATTGGATGCGGACTATTGGACTCCCCGAGCAAAGTCTAACATCATAAAGTTAGCACTTCGAAAACTTTTTTTGATATCAACATCAAATTGAAATCAAAATTTGATTTCACTTCACATTTGTCAAATTGGGTATTAAATTTAATTTTCATCATGCTGTAATTTGCGTTCACTTTTCTGTGAGAAAAGTAGATTTCTTTTCATTGTCTTAGCAAAACATCACGAGTAACACTCATTTTGCTATCGTCGAAAAATAATGCACAGCAAAATAACTTTTAAATTTCTAACTTATAGCAGGATCAGTTTAAATTTGGATGTCACAGGAATAAATGATTGCTATCAATTTTGATCTTTTTACTGTTAAAACGAACACAACGACAGCAACTTGAGTAATCATTGTCAGTAACATCACAACAACAAATTTAACTTTCTATTTGATCTCAAGCTCTACTCGGGTCTTTAGCCTAGTCGGGCTTGAATTGGCGCCATTGCAACCGGTGTAGCGCTGAAAGAGGATTCGTAATATCCACCCGCGAACAATTGCAGGTACTGCCATCAAACTCGCGAACAACAAGCGAGGTAGCCATTCCACTTGCGGACAATTGATCTCGGTTCGCCATCGCTGCACTACATCGAGGATAATAAAGGATTTTCTTTACAATCAACCCTATAAGAAGACGGCTATCGCTTGGGCATCCATTGAATGAATTATTTGCACAGGTTAGTAAGAACAATCACCATATGTCCAATAGCGGCTAGGAGATCTTCAATATTCTTACGCCTACCTTTTATAAAATTTTGTTTGGAACGATCCCACTATTTGAATCGGAGTTTGAGCGGACGGATAAATAGCATGCGCATGCTTGGATAGCACAAAAAGGAAATTTCGACTCAACATATTTGGACCATTGATTGGCTTATTGGCATGGACCACTGATCCGGCAACGAAATTGTATTCCCAGGTAATTTATTGCACGGCAGAACGTGGCTAGCGATTACTTGAACTAACGCACACATTTCGACGTGTTATTTTGGCAATTCGTACGTGATTACGAGCTGTTCCGATCACAACATCAAAATCGTGAAACGATTTATTTGGATTAGGCTGCTGTTATCTTAGGTAGGCTTCTACAGTTCATGCCGGCCGAAGCCTGGGTCTTTAGATCACTACACCATCTATTTTTCTATTTACTGGATCGATTGACGTATACCAACGATGACATCCCGTGCTAAGAAGACGCCAAGACACTTACGGTACAGCTGAAAAGCATTCAAGCTCATGATGATTTCGAAGATAGAAACCCAAACCCAAGGAAGCTAGGAACAACCATTGTGCGCTGTAAGACCATCAACGAGTGTTGGGGAGCCAATGCTATCGAAGAAAGGAAGCTAAACAGTCCCCATTGGTCCAACATCCAACATTGGTACTATCAAACTTTTCTCTCACTATAGTGTATTTCTAACTGACATATAGTTAGAGATCTGTTTACATTTTTTGATCTAACAAAAATTTATTGGCATAGTTCTGTAAACAATCATTTTGACCAAATGTGATTTACTTGCCGATAGCTCATTGCAGAAACTGATTTCAAAATTTCATGTATGATGAAATTGTTGTGTTAAAATCTAAGATGTGGAATATTGAGATGATATTCACCATTGATTATCATTTGAATATGACAATCAAGAGGCGATACCGCCGTAAAAAGAGGTATTTTAGTAACTACAACGGGCTGGTATTTAAGGGACCTAAGTGACTACAATAAATAACCAGCCCGAGACTGAAAATCTCGATAATCCTCGGTAATCAAAAAAAAAGGTGAAAACGTTTTCTATGTACCAGTTAGGACAATGCACAGTTGGACAAAATTGTAGAATTAATCAAGAGCTTCAATTTTATCATACGCCATATTCATAAGTTTAGCTTCTGAACCAATAAATTACTGTCCACTCCTAGGGCTTCTCATGGGGATGTGAAATTATCTGCTTCTGACAAATTTCATTCTGAAACAAGTTATCAGTGGATTTATTCAAATGAGGTACAATGACAATAGACTGTTCGGAAAAATATAAATACACTTTCTTTCCCAAAGAAAAACTACAAGGTACAGCCCAATGGGATTGTGCGCAAGGGTGACGTGGGACTACGCAACAATGTGCAAATCCAGATAGCTTGATTGTTTATGGAGTGCCCGAAATTGGTTTCGTTCCAAATCTAATTCCCATACACTAAACGTTCGCACTAAAACCTTAATTATTTGATTAAGCCTGTCTTGATATTTACATTCACTTTCACTGGAATAAAATTTATGACATATGCTATCAAGATACTCTATATCACGTAATATACCTTGTAGTGCAAATGAGTTATTAGTCATTTGGGACAATTTTACCTAAGATACTGGTTTCATTCACCGCCAATTGCAAAGGGTTTCTACTAAACGTTGTACGGAATCAAATTGCACCACTTTTAAATGGCTGTAACTTTTTACCTGTTGGGTATTTTCTATTGAAATTCTGGGTGGCATTAGTTCAATGTGTATTTATTTACGCTGTGTAAGTTTCACTAGCAGATGTGCAATCGTTGCGAAGATGGAGTCGAAAAAACAGCAGCGGAGCAAAGACATTTTGCGCACGTTCCTAGAAAATCCGGATCTTTCTCATCGATGTAACTGGAAGATGGGAATGGTACGTTCTACGGTGTCTCGTGTTGTAAATCGGTGCCACAAACATTTGATAATCGATCGGAAAGAGAAAAAAAATGGCAAAAATGGATCTCCGTATAGTGTTAAGGATCACAAGCGGGTAGTTCAAGCTTTCAAGAGAAATCCCAACAGTTCAGTTCGAGAATGCCTTCAAAAGCGTCTACTTCCTCTTCTGATTTTCTGACCGGATTTAGCCTCGCGCCATTACTCGAAAGAGGTTTTAAAGGGTGATACGGTCAAAATTTGGTCAAGGGAAAACGCGTGTAAATCGGTGAAATCTTTTATTTAAAAAATCAAATTAAATTTCTTTTTCAAGTTCAATTAGTATAAAATTCAGGAAAAATATTCAGTTAGGCTTCCGCTTTTCCAAATCCGAATTGCCGGGCCTTACGCTTGACCCCTGCCATCAGATTTTGTACAGCCACCTTGTCCACCTTCTTCTGCCGCAGAAAGCCAGTTTGCCTTGAACTGCTGCTCGTCCTTAGCAGGTTTTTGGTCTTCTTTAGGTTCCGCTTGACAATAGCCCAGTATTTCTCAATTGGGCGGAGCTCTGGCGTGTTGGGAGGGTTCTTGTCCTTGGGAACCACCTGCACGTTGTTGGCGGCGTACCACTCCATGGCCTTTTACCGTAATGGCAAGATGCCAAATCCAGCCAAAACAGTACGGAACAACCGTGTTTCTTCAGGAAAGGCAGCAGACGTTTATTCAAACACTCTTTCACGTAAATTTCTTGGTTGACAGTCCCGGAAGCTATGAAAATGCTGCTTTTCAAGCCACAGGTACAGATGGCTTGCCAAACCAGATATTTCTTTGCGAACTTTGACAGTTTCGTGTGCTTGAAAATATCTGCTACCTTTCCCTTCCTTTTGCCGTATAAAACTCCTGTCCCGGAAGCTGCTTGTAGTCGGCTTTTGACGTAGGTTTCTGTCGTCCATTACCACGCAGTCAAACTTCGTCAGCATCGTCGTGTACAGCCTCCGGGATCGCGCTTTGGCCGTCGTATTTTGTTTATCATCGCGATTTGGAGTCACTACCTTCTTGTAAGTCGATAGTCCGGCTCGTTTTTTGGCTCGATGCACGGTTGTAGACGATACACGCTTGCTTATTTGCGGCATCTCGGAGAGATAGGTTAGGGTTTCGCTTGAAACTACCGGCAACTCTCTTTTTCGTCTCAGCGGCTTCCGGTTTTCGATTTTCCCCCGATCCAGACTTCCTGGCTGTCGACAAACGTTCCCCAAACACTTTAATTACATTTGTAACGGTTGAGTTGACAACTTTTAGCGATTTTGCCAACTTTGCGTGCGAGTAGCTCGGATTTCGCGATGCGCGAGCAAAATTTTGATACGCTGCTCTTCTTGCTTGGACGGCATTTTGACAACTGAAGAGTGAATTCCAAAATCAAAATAGGAGCAACATTCTACACACACACACCTTCAAAATGAGGGGTGTTCAGGTTTTTTAAATGCAAAATTGAAAGAAATACGTCAAGTTGATATTGACCAAATTTTGACCGTATCGCCCTTTAGAGTGGTACAAGGCCAAGGAGGTCAATTTCGTGCCGAAGCATCTCAGCTCCCCGAACGCACCGGAACTGCGGCAGAATTGAAAAACACTCGGCCATCATGGAGCAGGCACTTCGGAAGCATCCTAAGGAAGTGAAGTCGGAGGAAGATATAAAGAAAAAATGGATCGCCACGGCAAAAACAGTTGGCCCAAATGTTGTAAAGGACCTTATGAATAGTGTAAAGAAGAAGGTTTAAATTGAATTAAAAACAAACATGCAAAAATATTCATAACATGTTTTATTTTACCTTCTGAAAGTTTGAAGATGATTGGTTGAACGGGCGAATTTTGCCGAATATTTGTGTGTGTCGCAATTTGCTTCCGTACACCCTTTATTCAAACAAGCTTAAAGATACTTCTATTGAGTAATCGCACTGTAAACAGCTGATATTTTTTCAAGAAAGCAGTATTTTGCAACATCCTGCAGTAGATTTACTTTTCGATGACAACTGAACAATAAATTACCAAGAATTTGCACCTTTTCACACACACATAATACAGGGTGGTTCAACATAATAAATTCTTCCATATGACACCGTTGTTGTTAATACAAGTGGTTCCCCTCACCACCACCCTCCTACCGTAATCCCTGGGAAAACTTCCTTGCTGAAACGATCTGTTTCGCTAGTGGTATGTTGCCACACAAATCGGTTGGTGTTAAATTATTGTAAACATTTATTCGCTGTTCCGCTGCGCGAGCGCGAGGGGATTAATTACAAATAAATAAAACAACGCGCACCGAATTTGAGCAAACAGCACAAAATGCGCTGAACTTGGCACATTTCCTTTCCTATCTCTATCCCTGTCGGTGGGTGATGAAAAAGGGTGTGATTCCTAGAAATAGTTGGGGTTCTGATTTTGTAAACGACGTCAACAAAAACAGGAAACTGCGAACGGCATCGAAAGCTATACTGGTGGCAGTAGGATTGACATAAACAATTCCAGAAGTTTCAGCAGATCTGTCCAACCGTCACGTGAAACCTGTTGAAAAGTCACGTCGGAAATTGGACACTTGGTAAATAAAGAAAAACTACAAACCATATTCGCCGTTGGGTTTGCATCGTCGTGATTCATTTTACACTGTAGGTTGTTTTTACCTGTAATGAGAAGAAAAAATGAAAACCGTTATTGGGTGGAAGCCAGAAGGGTTGCCGAATGAATTATTTTCAAGAATTTTTAGCAATGGTCTTTAGTATTTTACAATATGAAGTCTCAGTTGAACTCATGTTTTTACTTCGAGGAATAAAGTTCCAGATTTGGCGGGACGCAAACCACTGAAACCTGTCAAAATGATTTAGGCTGGTGAAAAATCTTACACAATGTATACAGTCGACCAAAACTGGATTATTTGTGTGAAAAATTACTTGTTAATTTACTTCTCATGTAGTTCCATCAAGAAGATACGATCGCACATTATAAATTTTATGAAGTGATAAATATGCCTGCCGCTCCCTCACGCAAGAAATATGATTCACGATCGTCGATAGATAAGGCAACGCATATATTCCAACATGATAATGGTCACATCTTGTTATCCATTACGATTATTCAAACCTTTCTGGCAACAACCACCGACATCATCACCGAGGTATCAGTTACGTTGGAACGAGACATGTGAAACATACAATTCCATAAATCGGCAGAACGAACGGAAGCATAATTCGAACATCAGCAAGTTTATTCCGTGTCATTTTTGAACATCGATCAAATTCCTCGATGAGAAGTGATTTCTCGCTGCAAATAACAGTCCGCGTCGTGTGCACCGTTATTGACGCCACTACAAGCCAGGGTTTGTCAGGACGATGACCGATCGCCACCGTTTATGGGTACATCAATAACATGGAAAACCCGAAACCTGTTCAATCAGCGTTTCGGTTTTGTGCCGTTTTTGGAAGGGCACTTCATGATCGCCCAATTTATGCGCTCATTATGTGAGATGACGCATGGTGGACTCGCATACTAATCGCATGACCTAGTGAGTGTTTGGGGACGAGATTTCCAACATCTTTCGCTTTGATCAATTCGAAACGCAAGAATCTCCTCTGCGAGCATCGTAAACACAGATAAGAATCTAACGTTTTCCTAGAAGAATCGCGCAAAACCAGCATTGTTTACATTTGGCATTTGATAGTTGGACTTAGCGAACGCGCAGAAAGGAACGAGCAACGGCTTCCAGTGTTTCTTATTTCAGATTCTGCAAAAGGCTAACGATCCTTGTGCGGCACATTTTCTCAACATGCAGAAATTTATGTTTCCATTTTTCAGTCAAAACTACCCAATAAGTGATTGTTATGCCTATGCTTCCGATTGGCGAGCAAAAACGAAAGACGGCTGAAATATGTTTCGATCTCGGACCGACCACGGACTGGTGATGGTGATGAGGAAGTAAGAAGGGCCTTTTCTTAGTTGTTTCATTCTGACCGCAAATCGGCGGACTATAATTCACGCCAACAACTGCATAACATTTGTAAGCAAACCGTGACTCGTGGCGTGTCCGCGAGAGCATGTAAGCAGAGCATAACAACTTGGAAAGACGGTGTGTTTATGGGTGTTTTCATTCTGAGAAAGGTTAATACCGCGATCGAGCATAGCTGATTGAAGTAAATTGGCGATAGGCAAAGTCCGTACTCGAATTATGGACCGAGTGCTGACAGGCAATGACTTTCGTTATAGGTTTCCTGAAGCGAATTGCTTTGCAAGTGTCGAATGCATAAATAATAATCGAAAACCGATAATACAAACGAAGTTTCTTAGCATTGTGAGTTGGTCTCCATGGACTCTGACTTGTAAAATCAATACCTATTGATAAAAGGATTCGAGATTCATTTGAGTGCTTTCTGAAATTTCTCATATAAAAAATACATTCGGTAATGAATTTTGACAATTTTATATCGTAAAATGATTCACAGAAAGGGCAAATATTCAGTGGTTATCTCTCCTTCCTTCCATTTCTAGTTTTATTCTATCCCTACCACCAAAAAGTAAAACAGTTGGTTGCTGCGTGAAATATTGAGCCCTGCACACTAGCAATCGGTTTTGGTGAGAGTTCAAGCGAACGTGAATGATAGAAAACAGACAGAAAATAACATTGCCCTTTTTGGCCGATATTTTCAAGCTGCTCAAAAATGTAGTAATGTTTCATCGCCTGTATAGTAATAGTACATAAATGTCATGACATTTTTTAATCACCCAATTTACTTTTGCCTGTGTAAAATTTGGTCGTAATCAAATGTCTAAAATGTTATGAAAATATTGTCAAAATACAGAACATTTGCTTCCATTTCCCACTACATTTAACCGTTATGTGAAAAAAATACAATTAAACGACCAGCAAAGGAAGCCGGCACTGCGAACTGAATCATCATATCTTGTAAAAAAAAACTTTCTTGGCGTCATTTAATAAAGAAATGGATACTTGAAAGATCGATTGGATGGGGATAGTTCCCTAAAATACGGATTTCCTACATCGTAACCTGCTTTACGACAATTTTCGTGGCTATCCGTTGATATCAAGTAATGAAAGCTTTGCTGTAAAAGTCATTTGGACACTAATTGGGATTAATATTCCGATAACTTGTTCCAGATGCTGAATTTTCGAATATGATGTATGATGAAACGAAAACGAGCAGTTTTCTCATGGCGTACAATTAATCATCAATTAAAAGAGAGATTTGAGCAATAAAAAATAAGAAAAAGTGCCATTAAATTATTAGCGGCCTGTGCCAACACAATATGTTGAGCATTAAAAAATTAGGAATAGACAATACAAAGATGAGAAAAGATCTTCGGATAATCTAATATGACCGGTAAATCTGTCAGATCAGCAACAGCTACTAGTATATATGCAATTATAATATATACAGTATTTCCACAAATTATGCTAATTTGAGCACTAAACTATTCGCATATGTCTTTTAATTTTGTTAGATTTTCCCATAAAAACAGTAAAATGAGCAATGGATATTTATTTATCCATTTGCTCATTTTACTGGGAAAATCAACAAATTAAAGACATATGCGAATAGTTCAGTGCTCAAATTACTAATTTCGAAATATGCATATTTAATTGCACACTGCTAATAGCTGTTGCATGTGTGACTAGATATCCGAATCTTTTCTTATCTTTATTACTCATTCTAATTTTATTAATCTGATCACATATTGGCACAGGCCTAATAATTTAGTGGTTTTTTCATTTTTCGGTACTCCTGAATTACTAAGTGCAGGTAATATTTTAGCCGTTTTCTCATTTAGAAGTGCTTGAAGGAACAAAAAGTGAATTTTCATAGGAAGAAAAATCCAGCACGCGAGCGGTGAATCCCTTTAAAAGCTGTGAAAATGTGGAAATCAACCAGAATTGTTCATGGAAAAATCAGGTGATGGGTCCTTCGTAATAGTGTTAGTTTGAGAAGCAAATGGCGAATTTGTGTTGGTGTATTGGGTAAGCTGAGCCAAGTTCTTAAAAGCTTCAGATTTAAGTGAATTTTTAGTGTTTTGTCTGATAAAATGGTTTTTAACAAGTGAGATTACCACAATTCTAATCAGTGAACATGCACAGGAAAATGTAAGTCATGATTTATTACCGAAAACGGCTAAAAATAATTGTTGACAGGAAGAAGAAGAAAAGAAGCAGGCAATCATCATCATTGCCCAAATTAACTACGACTTCTTCAACCTTAATTTGTGCATATCCAGGGTTGGCATGTGCACGGATGTATGACCCTTGTATTCTACCCGGGAAAAGTTAATAAGTGAATGACAAATAAAAGGGTTCGTGCAAAATTACAAAAAGAAAAAGGATTATGAAGCAAAGTATACACATGAAGAAAGTGGTAAAATAGGGAAGAGAGCCATTGACAAAAAAAATGAGAAGTGTTCATATAGACAGAAAAAAAATAAAGCACCATTTAAACTCTTGGAAGCTGTTGGTTAAAATATTACAAATTATTATGTGAAGTACATTTAAATCAGGAGCGAAATCGATACGAAGAAACATAGTAGAATAGGTGAAGTGGATAAAAGCAGAAGCCATTTTGCTTTGTTTTAATCTTTTATCTCTTTTATTGGGCTTTAATTTGATTAACATCGGGAGCAGGATTATTTAATAAAAAAAAAGGGAAATCAAGTTTCTACTGTATGATTGGAGAGGAATGTATGAGTATAGTCCTCACGGAGGTAAGTGAATTATATGCATATTTACATACAAATGGAAATCGATTTTGGCAGCATTGTTTTTGGCAAAGGGGACATTTAAAAATTAAATGAATCACTGCTCTAAGGGGGTGAAAATTTTTTTAGGCTTTTTTTATAGGAGAGGGAGGGGTATTCCCAGAAATCTAAGCAAGCATGAGCTTTTCATTAAAAAGCCCAATAAAAGTGCTTGAATAATTAGCAACACAAACAAGTACCAGTAATATTAGGTTTTCATTTCTTCTTTTTTTTCTTATTTTTCATGTGTTATGTTGCAGTTCTATTGAAAACAGATATTTTAATAGTGTTTGACCATTGAAACTCTAACATTTATGTCCTTTATGCCATTATTCAAGAACATAGGGTGGATTGATCTGTTCACGCCTCAGAGTTTTTTTTTTAACATTCAATTTTATTTAATTGTTCTTTTCATATTTTCCCTTTAAGAATCAACTTATATCAGAATTCACTTCGGCAATTAATCGGATCAAATTTATCAATATATGTAGCAGGTGGGTTGCCAAAGTCGAGTTTTAACTATACTATTTAAAAATATGTTATAAAATTGGGGTGATACTCAAAAGCAATCCTATAAAAAGTAATTTAATTTCATAATGGCACAATTCTAGAGCCACAGATTGGGGTAGTGTGGGCTTTCGATAAGCGGACACTAGAAGACCTTGTCCCCGTCGTCCGGGGAGTCTTAGTATACGCTAAATACGCACAGCACATTGTTTGCTGACTAAGGTGGCAGGTACAATGGATTTATTAAATACCTGGTTCAAACCTTAGTTGGCAACAGTGGTTCTGGCAGAACAGTTTTATTTTTCTTTTCAAGAAAAAAAAAATAAAACAAGAAGGTGGGATCATTCCATAAGCAAAATGCCATGTTTTACTAAATACGACCAGGGCATCGTTGCGGGTATTGTAGGTTTCCCAGGTACCCGGTTCAAGCTTTAGTTGGGGACGGTGGCTCTTCTTGACCTTCTATTCCTGAGTTGTAAGTGTGAATAAGGGCGTCTATGCAATGTTTTGCTGTACCTGTTGTGGACTCCCAGTACCTCCCATTTCCCCAAAAGCTTTGAGGATAACTTGTCCTGCCTCGAAAGTTCTCCTTTTTATTGTATTGGCCTCCACAACAAAAAGGGCACCATTGCAAAGCATATGATTGATCAAATTATTCGCAGTTCTACTCACCCAACGCCCCCGGTTGGGTGAGGGATAGAGGATGACACACACACACATGATGTATGATAAAACGAAAAGCTCCAGACTAATTCTACAACTTTGTCTAACAGTACATCGAACTGTAATATCAAAAGCGTTTTATTGACTGTCGTATTTAAATTATGTGTTACTCATTGAGAATGTATGTATGTAAGTCCCAAGCACTATCCGGTGGTTCTTTGTGTAAATATAGCATCCGTGGGAGGTCAATCATGCTCATTCTCATGCTTATGCTTATGCTCAGCTGTATTTAACAGTAAATTGCTCTAACTTTAATATCAAAAGTGTTACATTGAAGGTCATATTCAAATGATATTCAATGGTGAATATCGTTTGAATATTCCGATATTCTGCTTTCACACATGAGATATTAAAAGTGGCAGGGTAATAAAACATCAATAAAAATGAAAAAAAAAACAATAAAATATGTGATGTAGAAGGAGATGTTCTGCTCATCACCATGAGGCACCAAGAGTGAACAACAATGTTTTTGGCTAGAATTAAAGATATGAAGAGAAGTTTTGATAGTTCCGCTAGTGTGCGGCAGGATTGAAATGTAACAGATGTTTTTTTATGAAAATTGAGCGAAAAGGGCATGTATACGGTGGTACTGAATCAACGACATTTTGCCTAACATCCCACTGCGAGGTAGGTTAAAGCACGGACTAAGTCCGCCACTTCAACAGGCAAAAATGTCCGGTTGGAAGACGCTCATGTACCACTGTGGCTTGTATAGTTATTCTAGCGATCTATTGTGTGCACTCTGTTTACTGATGCGCACATGGGAGAGGAACATGAGCGTCTTCCAACCGGACATTTTTGCCTGTTGAAGTGGCGGACTTAGTCCGTGCTTTAACCTACCCCGCAGTGGGATGTTAGGCAAAAATGTCGTTGGTTCGAGTACCACCGTATACATGCCCTTTTCGCTCAATTTTCATGAAAAAACATCTGTGTAGCGATTTCCAATCCTGGCCGCACACTAGCGGAACTATCAACACTTTCATCATTCATATCTTTACATTTAGCCAAAAACATTGTTGTTCACTCTTGGTGCCTCATGGTGATGTAGAGCGAACATCTCCTGCTACATCATCATCGTTACTCCGCGCACGGAGAATGTATACAAACAATTAATGTATGTAAAACCATAAATGGTTAACCATTAATTATACTGATGAGGACCAGTATCGATCGCTTCACATGGTGTTTCTTCCGAGGTCTCTACAATTGGAGATCGACGAGAAAACTTTAGTGATCGTTAGTCGGTGCGAATCAAAACTAAACCCAAAAAGGAGAGAGTTTCTTCATGTGCGCATCAGTAAACAGAGTGCACACAATAGATCGCTAGAATAACCATACAAGCCACAGCGGTACTGAGGTCTTGCAACGAACTATAGTTCGCCACGTTCGAAGCTGGCGAGACTTGTCCGTGCTGTAACCTCACGCCTCGTCATGGATGTTAGGCAAAAATGTCGTTGGTTCTGAGTACCACCGTATACATGCCCTTTCGCTCAATTTTCATAAAAAAAAACATCTGTTACATTTCCAATCCTGCCGCACACTAGCGGAACTATCAAAACTTTCTCTTCATATCTTTAATTTTAGCCAAAAACATTGTTGTTCACTCTTGGTGCCTCATGGTGATGAGCGAACATCTCCTTCTACATCATAATCGTTACTCCTCGCACGGAGAATATATAACATAACAATTAATGTATGAATAAAATATGTGAAATCTCCTAAATTATTGAACACTGTGCCAACGAAAAAATAACGATTCACACGCAAAAAAAAACTTAAAATAGCAATAAGAAAAATGATAATTCTCTCTTTCAATAATTCAATAGTAACCGGTAAAACTTTCAAAAACAGCAATGGAAATTATTATAAACGCAATAATAAGCTGATTTCCCGTCATAAGTTCTAGCGGTAAACATGTGACAAAAGTCTTCGAACACTTCAAATCTTTCCAACAAATCGCAATAAAAAATCAAAACATAAAAAAAATTAAAAGAATTTGTTTGGTTTCAATTGGATAGAACTGAAAAATTTGAAGACTTTTGTCACACGTATAGCGCTAGAACTTATTATTAAGATTATTAAAATTAAAAGTTTACTGGTCGTTTTTAAATTATTGAAAAAGAATTCAATTTTTTAGTGCTATTTTAAGTTTTTATAGTGCGAATTGTTATTTTTTCGTTGGCACAGTGTTTAATAATTTAGTGGCAATTTTGTGAATTTTCAAGGCTAAATGTTAATTAATTAGTGCCAGTATATATTTTGGTTTATTAAAATAGAGCAATGCATTGTGAAACAAAGTAATGAAATTTAATATAATATTTTGAAAATCTGCTTCTGGAACGAGTTATCGACAAATAAATCAAATGGAGTTTAAAAATTCATGGAACAACTTCTGAAGTTTGTTTCTCATCATAATGAGACCTTCGGATGACCATCTGATGACTTCATTGCAGATCGGCCATCCCGGAACAGGATCCCTGTAATGGGGCCAGGAATTACCACAATCCGATTTCAATAGTATTAATATTTTCGAAATCAGCTCGAAAGTTTTTTCCGGCTTACATATTGTTGCATATAAGAACCAATAAACGCATTTATGACCCATAAACTTAGTTGAAAAACTTTTTGAAAAAAGGTAATGATCCACCAAATTCACCAATACGCTCCACACTTTAAAGACTGTATTCGATAAACTTTGGACACACAAAATAGGTCACCAAAAATTTTCGATTATTTTCAAACTTTCTGGAAATAAGGTACTACTAAATGGTTAAGTTTTGACATAATTGGTTTATTGAACCTCTTCTCCCAACCCAAACGCCCGCACCTTTGCCTTGACCACTTTCATCAAATTTTGGGCAATGATAGGACCGACTTGCTTACTTACTTTTAACCACACTTTCTTCAGTTCAAGTTCATTTTCTATCAGTTTTGGAGTTTTAACGAGCTTTGCCTTCATGATTGCCCAACATTTTTCAATTGCGCGAAGTTCCGGAGTGTGTGGAGGGTTGACGTCTTTTGGTACAAAAACTACATTATTATCTTTGTACCAGTCTAAGACGGGCCGGGCATAGTGGCAAGATGCCAAACCCGGCCAAAACAGTGTCGGGCCATCGTGAGATCTCAAGAAGGGCAGAAGTCGTTTTTGGAGGCATTCGTCCTTGTAGATTTGTCCGTTGACGGTCCCAGAGGTGATGAAGGGCTGACTCATTTTGCCACATCCGCAGATCGCTTGCCAGACAAGAAATTTTTGGCGAATTTCGACAGTTTCTTCTTTCGTACACTCTTCGGAACGGCCAACTTAGAGGTGGCGACGTAGTGTTCCTGTCCTGGCATTTCTTTGGTGTCGGCTTTAATTTAGGTCTCATCGTCCATCACAATTCAGAACGGTTTTGTGAGCCACTCCCTGTACAGTTTTCTTGCACGAGTTTTGGCCACCGAGTTCTGTTTATCGCTCCGGTTCGGTGCCTTCTGGACCTTGTACACATGTAATCCAGAACATTTCATTGTTTTCTGCACAAAACAAACTGAAACTTTCGCCTTTTTCGCAACATCCCTGATCGAAATGTTGGGATAACGCTTAAATTGGTTCAATACCATCCTGGCCTTCTCCGGATTTGATGTGCCACGTTTTTTGCCACTACCATTTTTCCGCTTGGTTGTCTTACGGTTCTTGACCGTTTTGATCACATGAGATACGGTTGAATGTGCGATTTCGAGCTGTTTTCCGATCCATCGGTGAGAAGCGTTTGGGTTTTCGAAGTGAGTGCCCAAAATTTGTTGGCGCACTATTTCTTCATTCGAAGCCATCACTGAAATTACTCGACCGATTTTCACGAAACTCATTACACAATTGACACAACACAATGAAATACATTCAGTTAAAATTTCAATAATTTTTACCCACACGCTAAAAAGTTACGAACAATTGCGTGTGTCCAAATTTCATCGAATACAGTCTTTACGTTAAATTTAGGAATACAATTTCAAAAATGTATCGTTAAATATCTATAGAACAACAGATAAAATTGTAGGAATTACCCATAAACATATTTCAAGTAACAATTAGTTTTATTCCAGCCAAATAGCACTTTTCCCGGCTTTGTTGATAAAACTCCATTCAAAACTGTTATGTCTACCAACACCTCCTTTTTGCTTCTTTAAGCTTCTTTAAGTACGAAGTGGCCCATTCTATACGCGGTTGTTAAAACGTGTGAATAAAACCTTTATAAGACCATACAGATTTTGAAAATGTTCTAGCGAACGATGCTATGACCACTTGAGGACCTTCATAAAACCTTTTGGCTACAATGAAAACCACCAAACAGCCAAATTGCCTTGCCATAATGCGCCTCGGAAATTATGGGAGTTTGCAACCACAAAAACAAAATAGAGCAAATAAATTCGATAAATTAGTCATGAATTTCGTGAAAATTGATGGAATTCAATAAGGTCATCTAGAGGCTGAAATTGGTCTCCGATCTACAGTTCATGTGCATTACATTGAAAATTTGATGCATTTATTTTTCCATATGGCGACGGTAAAAAATCACAGTTTTGCCAAAAAGCCAATTTATCTTCACAATGATTACAATTAAACTATTTGGTCATCCTGATCAAAATATGAAACCTTTTGGCCCTATTTGGTGCCATAATAAAACCAACTAGACAGGAACTGACGTGTTTTGTTTTTGCTGCGTCCTTTTCGCGAAAATAATATCAAAAATCTATTCGTAATTCAACCTAAACGAACAGTGAAATCAGAAACTCTCCACTTGTTTTGTGTAAGATGTAGTGAATATAAACGATTCCTTCCAAAAATGTGTGATGCCGAATAGCGGAGTGCTACTTCTGTAGAGGCATAAATGCATCCTTTAGCATCACATTGAATATGCCAAATGAAGACTGAACATCAGCAACAATATCCGGTGCGATCTATTTGAATCTAAACAATACTACTGAATACGTGCCATCCTCGAATCAATAAGATTTGGTGATGGAAGTGTATGCACAGCACCTATATCCATTTGATATTTGTACTGTGTTTTTGCGGGGCTTGTTGTAAGTGAAAATACCCTCGGAAAAGAGCTATCACCGTCCAACTCCTGGGCTAAAAATGTTGTCGATTCGACAACAGTTCATTATACTGCAAACATTTTTCTTCCATAAAATTACTACCGGACGGTGGGCGTTGGATTGTATATGCACATACATACATGCATAATAAAACCAACTAGACTGCTAGTGGCCTTCATAAAACTGAATATAGCTGGATGGTTTTGGCGATTTTACTGGGGCTTGCAAATGATCTATAAAACCTTCAATAATATTCCTTATTTCTTGCAAACTTTATAAAATATATGCAAGTGGTAGAAAATGATCCATAAAAGGTCTAATACTGAACCATAACCATTTATGTTCTGGCTGTCATCCTATACAAACAATAAGAGCAACATTCTTTTAAAAATAGAAGGCGAAATAATTATTTTTTTTCAAACTCTGTCTTGTTCGGAATTTGCTCTTATTAGGTTCTCGTTCTCATAAGTTCAACCTGTTCAACAAGTTGAAGTTTCTAAAAGTGTTTACTCATATACACCTATTGCTTGATCTAGTTCTAGCGGTTTGTTTGTTTCCCTCTACCCAAAGCCTAACAAGGGTGAGAAATTATCTCCTGCTGTTGGGTTTTGTTTTGGCATGCACCGAATCTTTCACACATATGATTCCTCTCGTCATACTATTACTTATAGACCTAGGAGAAGAACAACGGTGAGTGGTGCAAATATGTGTGAAAGAGAAGTGAGCACAAAATCACCAAAAACTTTGCAGAGGAGCATACTGTGGGCGATCTACAAAGATCCAGACCCAGAAGTGACCTGTCAACTCGCAAAAGGAGAAGAAATGTATTGAGCTTCTGTTATCCGAAAAATCGAACTCAGTCCGACAGGTTGGATTTGTACAAAGCGTCAAAAAGAGAAATAACATCAGGACATACACGGCCAGCCATTTTAACTCAGTTTTGAGTCGTTTTTGATTTACCTTCGTCATTAGTGGAGTCACTCAAATTTGAGTAAATGTAACTGGTATTGACTGGTCGATAAATCAAAAACATCGACTCAGATCAGATGGATGTTTTCGATTTGTCGACTTGTCAGTTCGAATTACAATTAATCAAATTTGAGTGACTCCACTTTTAACGAAAATGAGTCAAAGACGACTTAAAACTGAGTTAAAGTGGACGGCCGTGTACAAGGAGTAAAAAACGCTAGAACGGAGCACGGAATAGCTGAATCGAGCCAAATAGCGATACCGGAAGCTTAAAACAATGTTAAGAATGCATCCCAATCGTTGCATTTTGATGGAATACGAAAAATATTGAAAACTGGACACAACTTCGGTACCGGGGCCGCAGTTTTATAATGTGGTTGTTGGAGGCAACGTACCTAATGACAGAAGAACGATCGGAATGGGCAAGTTCGGCAAAAAAGTTCTTGTGGCCATATGGAAGTTTATCCCAAGGAATGCATAAAAAAAAGCGTCTTGTTCCTCTGTATCGTGAACACAACTCCCCAACTGTTCTGGTCTAATCTTGCATCCGCTCACTAAGCTTCTTGGTTTGCTTGGTCTGGTGAAGGAGCACGGTATCAATTTTAAGTAAAGTTAAGCAATAAGTAAAGAACCGTATAAAACCCAAACCAATTTTAATTTTAAGCAAATTTTCTAGCACAAGGTAAGCTAAATATACTGAATTTAACATAACATTGCATAACATAAAACAGGGAAAGGGAGGTACCATCAGGGCATTCAAGTGAAACGGTTTGGATAGAGTCTCCTCCCTATTGTTAACATTTCGCGGAACAAGGGCGGGCACTTCGTTCCCCATCTATTGGGTTTATTCTGTCAATCGAGGGCTCGATTCTGGAACTTGCTTTTGGAAGGAGATTCTCTTCCCTATATTCGCGGGTTCCACGTACGTGTCTCTGCTTACGGGCCTGCCCCTTTTTGGCCCTTCATACAGGAGTGGAAATGAAAGATTATTTTTAAGATACTCCTAAAAATAATGCAAAAGTTTGATAAAGACGCGTTCAATCAATAATGCGAATTGCTTTATACCCGGTCTCAATTTCTCCTCAAATTTTTACTGCCCAATAAATTAGCCATAAATACGCAAAACTGCGCCAAACACCTTTGAAAGGTCTACAAACATCCTACAACGCTCACCGATCGATCAGTGGTCCACACACTGGTCCAAAGCACCACATCGGAGTGGCATGGCGTGTGCGATCCTGCCTTGGCGAATCGCGCGCGCCAAACCTACGGTCCAGCGTTCCATATCTGCTGTCTGTCATCTTGAATTTTGGTTTTTATAGTCTTTTATACACGTTTAGGTTTCGCGGATCGTTGTTACTCTCCGTGGAAGATAGCTGGTCCGAGATTTGAGTTTTATTCCGTTCTCTTTCTTTGGAATTCTGAACTGGCGACTGTCGAGATCCGGCACAAATATTGTATAAATTTATTAGTTTGCAGCTCACAGGAATCACGCTCTCCGAATTTATCAATTTATTTCGAACGGACTCAACGTCGAAGGTACACAAACAGCCGTAAGTCTTTCGGAACCGTTCCAGTTTCCCCCACGGTTAATCACCTGAATGGAATCAGGAAATTGCGAAAAATTGGCCCTTATTTTCAGGCTTTGCTGTGCGCCCTCACGGGAACCGTCGTCCCCTCAACTGGGCTGGGTGCAACCGATCTCGCGTGAAATATGGTTTCGTCCTCAATAAAACGCTCTCGTTGTTACTCAAGAGCAGACGAGGAATAAGTGAATAACGAACGCGCGACGTTGAATGCGCGCGGATTTAGTGATATTATCGGATGTAAAAATCGGAGTGTATGGGTAAGGACGGCGTGGGCATGCCGGGGGTTCAGTATTTCTGGGATTCGGTGGGCTCGTCGCCATCGGTAGGTCAATTATGGGTTGCAATCGAGTTCAAGAAAATCGAGGTAAAAAGGAGGTATTTTCGAAACGCTGTGAGGTCGACCAGTCGACACGCGTCATTAGTCACAGTTGCTTGTTAAAAATATTTTCGAAAATGGTGCCAGAAGGTTCCTTGCATGTAAATTAGTAAAAAAAAAATGATAAATCTATGAACTAAACGAAGTTAAGATAAATTTAGCCACTCAGATTATCATTTAATCGAAAGCTCAAAAACGTTACAATGACTTCCCATTTTTCAACTTTCATTGCGGCCATATTTGGACTGCCATATTTAACATCTTCTTTCAATAAAGGTGTAGTCCATGAAATGTAAGATGTATGATATACAGTATGCGAAAATAGTTTATCCACCCTACAGAACCACGTGTTAGTAGTAACATTTCAAACATTTAAATATTAAAGTCATTTAAACAGTGGTTGAAGCCTGTTTCGATTGTTTCTGGAATAATTGCTTTATCAGATCGTAATACAACTAAAAAAAAATATTTCCCTAAAATCTAATACGTCTTAAATGGTGTCCACGATGAAATTGCCACACACAAAATTGATTCGCAAAATTCGAGTTTTCATCCGATTGCCATCAAATTTTCAGGGATTGAGAAATAACTATTAAACTTCATTTTACCATTTTACTCGTATTTTATTTACAGTCCATACGCAAATGCCCGCACCTTGGCCTTAACCCCGGCCATAAGATTCTGTACAACCTGTGAATCAACCGTTTTTTGCATGTAAACCCATACTTTCTTCAGTTCCTCGACTGTCTTCACTACCTTAGGTCGTTTAAGAAGGTGCTGCTTCATAATCGCCCAGTACTTCTCGATGGGGCGGAGCTCCGGAGTGTTGGGAGGGTTGAACATTTTCGGCACGAAATTGACCTTATTATCCGCATACCACTTCAGCACGTCCTTGGAGTAGTGGCATGAGGCCAAATCCGACCAGAAGATTGTTGGGACGTTGTGGGCCTTCAGGAGAGGAAGCAGCCGCTTCTGGAGGCACTCTTCTATGTACACCTGTCCGTTCATCGTGTCCTGGGTCACGAAAGGTGCACTTCGCTTCCCGCACGTGCAGATGGCTTGCCAAACCAGGAATTTCTTCGCAAATTTGGACATCTTCTGAGTGCGGACATGCTCCGGAACGCTGAACTTATCCTTGGCCGTGAAAAACAGGTTGCCGGGGATCTGTTTGAAGTCGGCCTTCACATATGTTTCGTCGTCCATGATGCAGCATTCAACTTTCGTCAGCATGTTGAGGTACAACTTCCTGGCACAGGTTTTGGCGGACTTGTTCTGCTTCTCGTCGCGATTAGGGGCCTTTTGTACCTTGAACGTTCGAAGCCCTGCCTTAGTTTTGGCCTTCTGGACAAAACTTCGGCTTAGGTGCAGCTTCTTAGCCACATCCCGAACGGAGGCGTTCGGATTTCGGTTGAAGGCCCCAACTACGCGGTTGTGATTTTTGGTGTTGTACGGAATACTTTTTCCTTCACTTCTGGGCTTCCGATCGGTGGTCAACCGTTCCTCGAACCGCTTAATCACTCGCGACACCGTGGAATTTCATTAAATTCTACCCAACGGTTAAAAAGTTAGAGCAATTTCATAGTGTGGCAATTTCATAGTGGACACCCTTTATAACTGAATGCCATTTTTTTATTGAAATAGTATGCATTCAGGATACAGTAGTTGGAGATCATAAGTGCAATTGCAACGTAAATGTTTGTAAGTTTATAATAAAGTGATTGATGTGTCAACTCCGAAACCTACCTTTCCCTTATCCTAGGCTCCAGAAGCCGACGTTCCTATCTGGGGTTTTGGTAGGTGACGAACGGACGCAGCACTTTCGAATCGGTGCATTAGGTCCTAACTAACATTGAGATATTCTCTTTGTCGACTTTCGCAGAGAATCCATCTTGTTAACACCAACGATCAGCTGCTTGACACCCAAGTTTTAGGCTTCGTAAATGGGCTTCCAACCGTCTGGAGACACTGGATGGGATCCTAGAAGAGGATTTAGCCATTCCTATCACAAATGAGATCTGCCCAGATCCAGACCCGTCGGTGAAGACACTCGGATTAATGTGGATGCCGAAAACCAACACTCTTCGCTTTAAATTCACAATCCGAACCTTGGAAGACGTAGAACACCAACCTAAGTGCAAGGTTCTATCGATAATCGCCACTCTGTTTGATCCACTAGGTCTGCAAGGGGCTGCCATCACAACGTTCAAGGTGTTCATGCAGCTATTGTGGACCCTAGAAGACGAAGATGGAAAGCGGCTGGATTGGGATCAACCACTACCTCACTCGGTGGATGAGACATGGAGAAGTTATCACCGACAACTTCCAATTCTCAACCAGGTCAGGATCAACAGATGTGTTATGATTCCACATGCTCAATGGGAAGAACTACATTGCTTTTCGGATGCCTCGGAGAAGGCATATGGTGGATGCGTTTATGTCCGAAGTTCGTCTGTTTGCCTTAAATCTAGAGTAGCGCCGTTAAGTTGCCAGACTATTCCTAGGTTGCAGCTCTGTGGCGCACTTCTGACTGCGGAGCTGTTCGAAAGGGTGAACAAGGCAATCAAACTTCCAATGGCTGCACATTTCTGGACGCATTCTACGTGCGTCCTACATTGGATATCGGACACTCCCTCTACCTGGAGCACATGCATCGGGAATAGATGTGCAAAAGTTCAGCGGCTAACGGAAGGCTGGCAGTGGCGTGTTCCAGTGTTCCAGGAGTTCAGAATCCGGCTGATCTGATCTCTCGAGGAATTACACCGCAGAACATTGCAGAGAACCACTTCTGGTGGCATGGACCGGACTGGTTGGTAGATGGTCCGGAAGGATGGCCACACTCAACAGCCGGATTGTAACGGCTGCCACGGCAAAAACTATCGTGGAATTTATAGATTGGTACGTTGCGATGTTTTCGTCGTATTCGGAGATGATTCGGACTGCCGCTATTTGGCAACGCTTCATGAAGCTTCTGCGGAAACTCATGGCCTTTGTAGTCCGCTGATCTTAAGGAAGCTGAACGCTCCATCCTACGGCAAGTGCAAAGGGCGTCGCTCGCTGGTGAATGGCAGCCCTTATCAGAAGGAGTTCCAGTGTCGTTAAAGTCATCATTACGCTGGTTCCATCCATACCTATCTTCAGATGGTCGATTAGGACATTCGACAGAATCAGAGGAATTCAAACATCCAATCGTGCTTCCAAAAGAACATCGATTAACTCGTTCACTTGTTGAACAGTATCATGAGCGCTTACTTCATGCTGGACCCCAGCTGATGTTGAGCACTATTCGGCTGAAATATTGGGCATTACGAGGAAGAAGCATCGTTCGACAGGTTGTCCATCGTTGCCACAAGTGAGCTAAACCGTCATCAGCGAAGCAGTTTATGTGTGAGCTGCCGGCTGAGCGAGTAACTGCGTCGCGCCTATTTTCCCGGACGGGCATTCATTTTTTTGGACCTGTGTACGTTAGGCCAGGCCCCAGACGGTCCGCGGTAAAGGCATACGGAGCCATTTTTGCAACTAAGGCGATATATATCGAGCTGACTGCGATTGTTAAAGGACAAGGACCACAAGGAGAAGGTCAACAAGTACTGTCGGAACGAAGGTATTCGCTGGCACTTTAGTTCTCCATGTGGTCCACATTTCGGTGGACTTTGAGAGGCCACGGTTCGCTCCACCTTCAAAGAGTCATTGGAGACAACCCCATGACCATAGAGGACGTGACTACGCTGTTGGTCCAGGTAGAAGGTTGCCTGAACTCTAGACCCATAACACCACTTTCAACCGACCCTAGTGACCTCGGGCCCCGTGACTCCAGCGCATTTTCCAATCGGGTCGTCATTACAGGCTCTCCCAGAGATCGAAGTAACCAATATTCAGCTCAACCACCTTACCCAAATAGAACCAATTCAACGAAAGCTTCAGAATTTTTGGAAAAGGTGGAGACCTGGGTCAATTGCAAGGCCGGAACAAACGCGGGCGACCGCCGGTTACAATCGAAGTTGGCAAGATGGTGATAATCTGCGACGACAATCTACTGCCCATGGGAATTTAAAACGGTCGGTCGAAAAGATTTGCCTACTACCGGAATCGATCGTGGAACAAAAGTTCTATTCCACGCAACAACCCTAAAATCCCTACCTAATCCAAAATCCATATCCCATCCTAGTCGAAGAGGAGTTTATCTTTTTTCAGAGTTTCCAGGAATGTCAGGGTGGGTGAGGATCCCAATCATTACGATAGCAGTCGCCAGGAGTATCTGGGAATGCTGGGCTGTTGAGATCGAAGCCGGTATCTCCAAGAACGGACAGACCCGTGAGCATGCCCTGCTCGCCTTCACCCTGGGTGTCAAGCAGCTGATCGTTGGTGTCAACAAGATGGATTCCATTGAGGCGCCATACAGCGAACATCGCTTCGAAGAAATCAAGAAGATCGGTTACAATCCAGCTGCCGTTGTTTTCGTCCGAATCTCTGGATGGCACGGAGACAACATGTTGGAATCATCCACCAAGATGGCATGGTTCAAGGGAAGGGCTGTTTAGCGCACCTTGAATACACCTTGATACAAAAATTAACTTTTTTATTTCTGGTTCAAATCGATAACCATGTACTAACACATTGTAGATTAGGTCATTTCATAAAACTTTGTACACGACAAAAACTTTCTATCTTTTAGCTGGACGAAGTTGTAGGGTGAAAAAGGAATGACAAATGTAATATTCCCTTAAAACTAGTTTTTGTATCAGAACTTTTTTATTTGAATTTTTCCATTTCTTAAATGTTCAACAGAGTTTAAGGTTCTTCAAAGATACATTTTTTTTTTGTAGAGAACAACTTATCATTATCTTTTTATTTAAAGGATTTACGTCGGTTTTAATGATTGTTTTGAGCTATCTTCGAGGATGTGTTGATTACAGGTTAGCAGGTTTTAGCAGCAAAACTTAAAGTTAATTTATTCAACAACTGATACTCTTCAAAATGATGTACACATTATAAGGGTAAGGGCTCCTAATAATTTTTCACAAAAAGTACCGTAGAGCGGGGTGAATTCGATCAACGGGGCGGATTTCGACCGCCAAGTCCGATATTTATTCAATTTTAAATTATCCTTCTCCAGGTGCCTGAATTTTTAAATCTATGAACCATATATATTTAGCATTTATTAGGGAATATAAATGCATTTTGTTCTTAGCATTTCTCTATTTCCTTCGCTATAAAAAAATATTTTTAAAAAAATGCTCCTTATGGTACTTTTTACCAAGCACAACAACAATCATATATTCAAGCAATAAAATGATTTAAAAAAAATCGACAACCACATTTTCAGATTACTTCAACATTCGTCTCTCTAAGCTAATCGAAAAAATATTAATTTTGTATGCATAAACAAATTAATGAATAAAAAAAAATATTTTGATAAAAAATTAAGAGCAAACGAATAAACGTGACAACCTTCTCGAAGTGTTGCACTACCTTCCAATCTGTAAAAGGGTTTGTTTTGTTTTGTTCTGTGTTGGAAAAAAGGTGTGAAACATTTATTTCGACAATTTAATGGCATTGAGAAGTCCAAAATGCCGAGAAAGTACGTGAAAAAAGTTGGTGGAAGAGCTTATTTACAGTACAGTTCCGCATCGATGGATGCTGCGTTGGAGGCAGTACGAAAAAAACGATATTCACTGCGTGAAGCTGCTCGGACCTACAGCATTCCTTACATCACCCTTCATGATACACTCAATGGACGGCACCTACAGACGGTTGGTGGTCAGACAAACTTAACCGATGCCCAGGAAACTATCAAAATGGGTGAATGGGGATTCCCTTTAAGTCCGGCCAGCGCAAAGCTACTGGTGAAAGGTTTTCTGGATAGTAACCAGATAAAAACGCGATTCCACAACAACAATCCCGGTAAGGACTGGTTCACTTCTTTCATGAAGAGATCGCATACATTGACCACCTGTTGGTCAGAAAATATAAAGCGGAATAGATCGAAGGTGAGTCACGCCGTTGTGAATGAATATTTCGACAACTTGGCGGAAACGATTCGAGATGTGCTTCCTTTCTTGATTTCCTATCCATATGGGACGGATATGCGATTCACGACAGTGTTGGCGTCCATACACCGGTATAGTACCGTATTACAAACGACATGAGTGAGGTATTTCTGTTTTTCTAATATTATGGTGAACAACTGAAAAATAGCAATGGATGGATCGCTCATAAATTATGTCATGCTTTTAATGGAAGGGAGCTTTGGGAATTGTGATAATCTGTACACAAAATTTAAGCTCCATAAAAAAACATGACACAGGGGGAGGGTTTTGAAAATGGTCCTTTTTTGCGTGACATAATTAATGAACGATCCCTTTGGGGAATGCTCCACTCCGGTGCTATTCGGGAGACATCTGCATAAACGGTTTCCATAAAAATTTGGTGATTTTTATTCATTTAAGCACTTCAAATGGATAAAATTGATTTTGATCGAAGTCACGCCATTATTGAAAATTGGCCGCGGGAATTAAACAATATTTTTAAAGTTCATATGACATAATAAATATTTAAAATTTCTGTGTACTGATACCAATACTGGTTTTAAAAATGTAAAACAAAATTTTAAAGATAATTATCATAGAAAATTTCAAGGAATAGCTCAAAAAGTGATCGAAGTAACCCCGTTTTACGGTAACTAAGTTTCTTATTAGATTATGTTGCATATATAGCGATTTTTTTTATCTTTTTGAATAAATGTTCATACTGGCTATTGATGTTTAAAAGAAAAAAATGCCAATTTATTAGATAATAAAGCTTATTTGAATAAAATAACGAAAAAAAGTACATCGTTCTACTGCAAACACAATAGGTGCAAAAGGAACTATATCGTGTTTCTACCAAAACACCAACGATGAAAATTCGGAAGGTTTGCAGTAAAACGAATGACTTTTTTTTCGTTTTCAAGTAAGCTTCATTATCTATGTGGCCTTTTTTTAAACATCAATAGCACGTCTAAATATTTATTCAAAGAGATGAAAAAATCACTATGTCACATAGATTATGCAATATATGCAACATAGATACGAAACTTAGTTATTTTTTGAAAAATTTTTAGGAGCCCTCTTGGACTCCTTTATAATTTGTACATCATTTTGAAGGGTATCAGTTGTTGAATAATTTAACTCTAAGTTTTGCTGCTAATACCTGCTAACCTGTAATCTACACATCCTCGAAGATAGCTCCCAAAATTTATTAAAACCGACGTAAATCCTTTAAATGAAAAGATAATGATAAGTTGTCTTCTACAAAAAAATGTATTTTTGAAGTACCTTAAACTCTCTAGATTCTTTAAAAAATAGAAAAATTCAAATAAAAAAGTTAAGATACAAAAACTAGTTTTAAGGGGGTATTACATTTGTCATTCCTTGTTCACCCTACAACTTTGTCCAGTTAAGAGATAGAAAGTTTTTGGCTTCTACAAAGTTTCATGAAATGACCTAATCTACTATGTTTTAATACATGATTATCGATTTGAACCAGAAATAAAAAAAGTTAATTTTTGTATCAAGGTTACCCCTTAAATCAAACTAAAACACAGCACAAAAGTAAAGTACTCAAAAAATGTAGAAACATTGTAGAAAACATCAATGGGCCACCTAATAGTTTCGCCGCAAATACCCATGTCCCACTTTTATTTATTTCGTCCACTGTGCGGTCCTGAAGCCAGGTACCGTTGATGTGTTTGCCCCAGTCAACCTGAGCACTGAAGTCATGTCCGTCGAAATGCACCGACGGCAGAAATCCGTTCACGTTAAAGTTTTGGGCGATAATGAAGAAGAAGTTGGAGAAAACCGAAAAAAAAACATTCAAAACCGATGAAGCTTTGAAGAAAAACTGGGAGAAATTGTGTACCCAAGGAACATTGCTGGTTTTATCATGGTTTTATAGCATTCTTGAAGTCTAATTCATGCTCTTCAGAACCCTTATAAAACCAAAATTGTTACTTGGGTAAGGAAGATGGACGCCCAAGATCCCATGAGCAGTGTTAAGAGAAAAGTACGAGCATTCAGTTTGGGGGAGGATATTCAATATATAAATTATGCCAAAACATAGCTAATATATAGTTATTTAATCCCTGAAAATTTGAGAAGTACACAGAAACAAAAGCGTTCACAAAAATGAAAACGAACCGTGAACTAGTTCACGTTTTCATGATTTTTACCCAAAAACGTGAACTAGTTCCCGATTGTGTGATTTTGTTCACGGTATATTTTTGCTTGTTCTCGGATTCATGAATGTTTTTCACGGATCCGGGCACGGTTTTTTTTTTCCGTGTATCCGATTTAAAATGAATTTTTGGTGATCATTTTTGTGTGTCTCATTTTTTCCGAGTCCAGTCTTTAAGTACATTCGAAGATTGTTAACTTTGAACTGATGATCAGCTTGTCCTGTCCGGTATTCCTGCCGGACCAGGCAGTAGCAACCGACCGCACCTCAGCACCTTTGGCTACAGCACGGAAGGAGTGGTGAATGATATTCGTTTGATAACACTATATGCAAATGGTTTTGGGTGACTCAAGGTAAATATTCCGCCACGAACAAAAAACAGCAGAATATCAAAACGTATCGATTTTTCGGTGATTCAAAAGATCATATATCACATCCGGTCGGCGAAACAGGTGCAAATGAGAACCATCATACATCTTAACCAAACGAGTCGGTAGGTATCGATTAAGTGGTTCTTCATCGTATTAACTGGCACAAGAAAGGACTTTTCCCCCGATCGAAGATGGATGTAATTATGCGAGGCTTCAAACAGCCGGCGACGATAAGCCGCAACAGACTTCACCGGCTACCAATGTTCACTGATTCGGCTAATGGGGGTGCATTTGTCTCAGCTTGCAGGTGGGAATTTATTTCCTTTTCGCGTTCCTTGATTGGGGTGTGAAAATGAGTGCTTAATTACAGGAGATTTATGAAACTGGTCAATTAGGTTGAAATTATGGCACAGTCAAAACGAGTTGGTCTTCAAGGTGATCTGAACTGTTGAGCGTTTCGTTTAAATTTTCATTTATTATATGATGATTAGATGACAAAGTCATTTGATTTGAATACATATTTGTTTTCGCCAAGAAACCGGCTGCTCTCTATGCATTCCAATTTTCCTACAATTTTCAATAACTTTTTAAAAGCCGTCGAAATGAGCCCATTCCAGCTTAAATTATGAAAATTGAATTCAGTAATATCCAATTTCCTCCATCAACGTAAACTGTTATCAACGCTCCTTTAAATTTACGACATGTTTACAGCCATTTCGAACTGCGCCGCGCCATGTATGGCCTTTTTTCATAACCATTGAACTACTGATAAGCGACCGCACAAATTGCGATCACACCTATTACGGACAGTAAGAGTGCTCATTTTTGATGGAAAGATATCAATTTACTACCACCTTGGTTAAGCGGGGTGCTTCTGCATCGTAAGTTGGTACCTTTGAAACATTGCAAAACGCAGGGTGAAAAAATCCAATCAACCAGCAAACGACACGATGCAAGACGAGGAAGGTAGATGGAGTATCTTCGGCACTTCAAAGAACTCTGCCGCCCTTATTTAGCGCGTTCTGAGCTCTGTTTTGGTTTGCGCACACCAAAGCCTCAAACACGTCACCCATAAATCGTGTGTTGCCACGATGCATAAATTCTCCTTCAATTTCTTTTCCCGTTCTCGGTGTCCTAAAAAGGGATGCTCATTTTTCAATGCGCAGTCGGTTGGAAAACTCGAATATTGGATTCCTCAATTCATTATTTTATTGTCATCCCAACATTAAGCTTCCGGTGGATTTTTCATTATCCTTGAGCACGCGTACTCTCGGAGTTCCTAAGGGAGAAAAACCACGCCGTACATAACGAATGACACCTCGAGGAAAGCACCGAAAGTAACGAAATCGCTGGTACGAAACAATCGATTCCAGCCTAAAAAATAACGATTCAAGGATCAAAATAAATGAATGAAGGCTCTCTTACCCGTTGCTGCGTTGAGAGCTCCGGCAGGTCGGATCGAAAACATCGATTTATTATGAAAAAGAGCAATCCCCAAACGAGATGATGCACTTTGTGGGCAACACAACAAAGGAGGACGCCGCCGTCGCCAACAGACGCTCAGAGGAGTGCTTCTGCTTGTCCTGAACTCTCCCATTCTGCTTGGGTGCAGATGGGATTTAATTTGATTTCTCGCATAATTTGTAATTAAATTAACAGAAAATGATAGTAATGATGGCCGATGGCAGTGGCAATTTTTTTTGGCACTGGCTATTAGCTACTCTTCTCTGGTGGTTGACGAAGGTGTATCAGCTTGGAGTGTTTATTTTCGCAGGACAGTGGGAGAGAGAGAGTGAGTGAGAAAGAGTCAGAGCATTAAATTACGCCACCATACGGGGGACGACATAGCTCAGAAAGTTTACAAATCGGTTTTAAAGTGAACGAAATTAAGTCAGGAGGAGTTAAACCGGCTGGTTTACTTATACAGTTAATAACGTTAATGAGATGTGCATAACCATGATGATCATGTTTTACCATTATGACGGAAAGTATGTGACCATTATCGATCATCGGAATGGCGTCGAATGGGATATCAAGTTAGTAGATTTTCAGCACGGTTGTGTGATCTTACGGGAGAACAAACATAGTAGTTTGGTGTTTGTGTGTGTGGATATAATCAAATGCCCAGTTGATGACAGTGATACAACGGTAGACATCTGTTTGCAACAATGCTTGAAGGGACCATTGAAAGCAGCATTTGGTAGTTAGAAGTGCAACATTCTGTCAAATTTGGAAACAAACAGTTTCCAAACCAGGCAAATATCAGTTTTCATTTGAAAATTTGTTTTTGTTATACATCGATAATCGGATGGATCTCACCAAAGTCTGAAACAGCAGAAGCTTATTCTGTCAAAACAAAACATCAAGGAATTGAAGTGTCATTCTTTGTATGAAAATAAAAATAAACAAACGATAATTATGACGTGTTTTATATACTTCGATATTTGGATTAAAATCATGAAATAGAAAAATACAAATTATGATCAGTTAAATAATTCACAATGCTCGATCATGGATAATCCCTATACGTCAATGGTATTGCTATCAACAACAAACATGTTGCAGACATTCCTAACAAATTGACTTTTCATAGTTCAAATCATTTATGGAAATTAATAGCAAAGGTGAGCAGTATAAAAAAGGACGACTAAAACTGTTCATCTACTATAGGCGATTGAAGCTCAGCAAAGACGAACAATTGATCAAATCTCGTCACGTGTACGCCACCTTCATAGAGGGTGGAACTGTCAAAAATTGGTTAAACATGATAAAGGGAACACTGATAATGTTATTATATAACTGAACAAATTTTATACTTATAATTTTGTAGTACAATGGCTGCAAAATACAGAAGAGCTATTTGATTAGAATTTTCCAAATGCCGTTGGTCGGGTTTGTACCTTTTCTAAGATTTTAAACCACTATTATATGCACTTTATTTGAAACTGAAGGCCTATTTTGCTTCCCATTTGTAAATGTTTTTAGAGTTTTATTGAGGATTTGCTTAACGAGTGCCTAATATTTAAGAGGGGGTTTCTCCTTGAATATGTAAGACTTACACGTTTTAAGGGGCACCAGTTTTGTGCTATATCCCCGTAGTGACAGTGCACGAGGTTTTGCCAAATTAGTACTGAACGACCGAGTTTCATTATGATAATTTCATTTTTCCGCAGACATGTGTAAACCACTTGTCTAACTATGTTGAGTATTTTGTGGAAGTATGTAATCTGTTTGCAACAATATTTAAGTGACCATTGAAAACAGTTTTGATCCTGGAGCAAAAATTTGATAGCTCTATTGCAGAAACGGCAATCCATTTCAGAATGTCTGGAAAGCCACTAACTTCGAATGCCAACAGGACAATAGCTCACAAGTACAAAAGGTCGAATGGACAAAATGTCGAATAACCCGAAAAAGATCAAACCGGCGGGTCAAAGTCTGCGGATAATGAACGGCCTTCAGATATGGAGGTTAGCTGCGAATTAAATAAGCAGTCCCGGACAAGCAGCGGGGGCTGTCTAGGATGTGGGGAGACTGAGCAGTTATTTGGACCCTGTTGAGTTTCTTCCAAAAACCCACATATATCCGAAAGCAGCGCTGTCAAAGCGAGTTACCCCGCTATAAGGGTAAATGTCCAAGCCTCCACCAACCGGTTAGTCGTTGCGCCTTCCGGCTAAAAAGGCACTCGGTTAGTCTTCCGCCAAAAAGGCACCGGTTAGACATCCGGTCAAAAGTCACCAACATGGAGTTGAGAAAAAGAAGAATAAGACCAATGCGATTGCCAGAGGAGGGAGCCCCTACTGGAGCTGGTCCTGGAACGGGGGACAGAGCGAGCGGCCAGCGACTGGAGGAAGAGGAGGTGCAAGAGCGGCCCTCCAGTCAACGGGCTCAGCCCGTAACTCATACGCAAAACAGACCAGGCAGCAGTAGACAACACCAAGGCAATGCTGCACCTGCCAACGATGCTGCGGCTGACCGACGTCAATCGCTCACTTTGGCAGGCCGCCAAAGGCAACGGATCATGTGGACGACGGAGATGAATCAGTACGTGATCCGGTGCTACTACGTTTGCACGAGGTTGGAAACGGATATGTCTCGCAGACCTAGCATGCTGGAGATGTTCAACGAGCGGTTCCCACGATTCACTAACCAGCTTGACCGGAACAAATTGTATACCAGACAGCGAGTAATCATGTCCCATAACTTGCTTACACCTGCCGAGGTACAGTGCATCAAGCTGGAAGTGCAAAGAGAGCTGTGGAGGGAAGAGAATGGATCAAGCGATATGTCGAGAACGAGTTCTGTTGGGCTGGATGCATCACTTGCGAGTGAGAGGCGTGAGTCGATTGTAGCGGTAAACGTGTCAACGGACGAGCAGACCGATCCAGGACCAACAGTGGACCAACAACGACAGCAACTATTAGGCGAAATAGCTGTCAACATGAACGCAGCAGTAACACAATTCCAAGGGACAGACCCCATGTCCCGACACAGGATACCAAAACTGCAGTATTCCTACCGGTTAACAAGTGCAGTAAGCATTCTCAACGAGCATATCCTGCCACAGTACTTGGAAGCCGTTGAGAACCTTGAGGACCTGCAGTTCATAGTATACTCTACAGCTGTGGCTATTGTAAGAACGCTGGGTTTACGGACGTACCCACAAGGAAACGACGGAGGGCACGTACGACCCAACGCACAAAAACCCGCATGGATGATGCGATTGGAGAGCCGAATCACCATACTACGGACCAACATTGGTCGGTTAACACAGTACAAAAGGGGAAACCGATCAACGAGGCTAGTTCGTCATGTTGCTGAAATAGTCAAGCCCGCAGAGCTCCGTGACCTCACTGAAACTTAAACGGATGCGTCGGTATGGAGAAAGTTCGAAGCGAAAGGAGGAAAATCGAATTTTCAACATTAACCAAAGGGAGTTTTACAACCGCATCCGAAACAACAAAACAGACTACAACGAAGGACTTCCGGAGATTAACGCAGTGACACAGTTTTGGGCTAATCTATGGGAGAATCCCGTTCAACATACCAGTGATGGGATGTGGTTGCAAGAGGAAGAGGATAGGAGTAATGGAATTGAAAGCATGGTCGCCACCGTATTTACCGCCCAGGATATTCGCGAGGCTACCCGGCATACCAGGAATTGGGCTGCACCAGGACCAGATTTTGTGCACAACTACTGATATAAGAAGTTCTCCTCAATCCATGGACGAATGGCAGAGTGCTTCAATATGGTACTAGAGGACCCCCAGCGGCTGCCACAATTCATTACTATTGGGGTAACCTATCTTCTTCCCAAGGATCAGAACACAGGTAATCCAGCCAAGTACAGGCCAATAACATGCCTTTCAAGCCTGTACAAAGTGCTTTCGTCAGTAATCAACAGAAAGGTACAAAACCATTGCGATGCGAACAATGTCATGACCGAAGAACAGAAGGGCTGCCGGAAAAACACGCAAGGCTGCAAAGATCAGGTCATCATCGATGCAGTTATTGTAGGTCAGGGCTAGCCAAAAAGGAGAAACCTGAGCATGGCATACATCGACTATAAAAAAGGCGTACGACTCAGTTCCTCACTCGTACCTTATCAAGGCACCGCAGTTGTACACGGTAGATGGTGGAATCATCAGGCTATTACATTATGCAATGGGCATGTGGAGTACACGTCTTCACATTACTGACGGAGCAACGGTGCTAAGATCCAGAACTCTCAGCATAAGAAGGGGAATTTTCCAAGGCGATACCTTTAGCCCGCTGAGGTTTTGCCTTGCGATGAATCCCCTTAGCAGAACACTCAATAAATGCAACTATGACTACCATTTGAAAAGTGGAGGAAGAGCTACCAATGTTACCCACACCTTCTACATGGACGACTTAAAGCTGTTTGCGGAAACAGTTGGAAAGCTGCACAGACTCTTGCAGCTTGTAACGGTGTTCAGTAACGATATTCGGATGGAGTTTGGAATCGATAAATGTCGAACAGTCAATCTTCTTCAGGGTAAAGTGTCGGACACCGGTAGTTTTCGCATCAACGAACAGGAGAAAATTCGGAATATGGTTGAAGGCGAGTCTTACAAGTACCTTGGATTCCTGCAATTGAACGGGATTCGCCATACAACGATCAAGAAGGAGTTGCAGGAAAAGTTCCTGTATCGAGTCAACCGTGTTCTGAGGTCATAGCTGTCGGCAGGCAACAAGATAAAAGCGATTAACACGTTTGCCGTGCCCCTGTTGACCTACAGCTTTGGAGTGATAAAGTGGACCAAAACTGACTTGGAGGCGATAGAACGAGCAGTACGAGTGGCGTTCACTAAGCATCGCATGCATCACCCAAAGTCGGCCATCGAAAGAGCCACCCTACCACGTATTGAAGGAGGAAGAGGCGTTACCGATATTCAAGCGCTATGTGTTTCCCAGATTCAGCAGTTGCGGATGTACTTCATTGAAAGCCAGACCCGTCATGAAGTCTACCGTGCTGTTTGTGAAGCAGACCATGGGTTCAGCGCCCTCCATCTGGCGGAGGAGGACTATCAGCTGGGCTGTGACCTAAAAGCTATTGACGATAAAGTTGCATCGTGGAAGCTGAAGGAGCTGCATGGGACGCATCCCCATCAGTTGGAACAAGCGCTTGTCGACAAAGCAACGTCGAATACGTGGCTGGTGCGAGGTGACCTCTTCTCAGAGACTGAAGGTTTCATGGTAGCCATCCAGGACCGGGTAATTGCGACGAAGAACTATCGCAGGTACATATTGCACGAAAAAGTAGAATACCGTTGTAGAAAGTGCAACGCAGTAGGAGAGACGATCGAACATGTTGTTGCTGGCTGCCAAGCATTGGCAGAAGTAGCGTATCTCGGTCGTCACAACGATGTCGCCAAGATTGTGCACCTACAACTTGCACTGAAGCACAATTTGGTTAACCATTACGTGCCCTACTACAAGTACCTGCCAGACCCGGTTCTGGAAAATAGTTGCGTTAAGCTGTACTGGGATCGCGAGATCCTAACGGATGTATTCATCCGTGCCAATCGCCCTGACATTGTGATCTACGACAAAAGGAAGAAGAGTGTAACTCTCATCGATGTCGCTGTACCACTGGATCGCAACGTCTATTCAACGTTCTCCACCAAAATTACGAAATACCACGATTCGGCGGAGGAGTTGAGGCAGATGGGGCATTTGGAGGCAGTCCGTATAGTTCCGGTAATAATCTCGGCGACCGGAATTGTTCCCCGTACTCTTATACGTTCCTTTGAAGAGTTGGAGCTACGAAAGGAATTGAGCAGCATTCAGAAAGCAGTGATTCTTGGAACCTGTAATATTGTCCGGCGGTTCCTGAATCACCATAACTAATGCAACCGAAGCAAACAAATAAGGATGTAAGTTTACAAAACTGACGAATGTATCCACCGAGCCTAACCCCCTTTGGCCCCACGCCCGGGGGTATGTGAAAGTTTCCAGCTACATGCTGAGAAGTGAGATGAAATCGGATAATAATAATAATATACCAGGTATTCAGATTCCGTTATCATTATTTTTCCTTCTTCTCTGAACTGCTCGTTTAACCTTAAACCTATTAAATTGTTGCTCGCTGTCGATACTTATTTAAATTTGAAGGCCGATCCCAAATTTGATGAATTTAAATTCGTAGCTGAGCTGCCATTCGAAGTTCAAAATGCCTCTTACTTGTCTTTCCTTCTTTTCAAAGGCTACGGTTACTTCTGTAAATTTTAAGTTCTGAACTCAAAGCCAGTTTTTATGAACTTGAACATCCCGATATACTCTGATAATGATTGGTGACCTAGAACATCCCAAGATATCTTATTATATTTATTTGCCTTCCAAAAGATCCATTCAGTTTGTTCAAATACATATTGTCACTTTGTTTAGTCCAGGAAGCTACAATTACAGCTGTAGATTTTTAGTTTTGATCTCCAGGATTGTTTGGATAACCTAGAACATCCGAAGATTATTTCATAATGTCTGTTGTTCTTTCAAGATATTAAGTGAATATGTTTCAAAACACATCGTAGCTTTGCATAGCCCGGAAAACCTTAGTTACAACTGTAAGTCCTAGGTTCTGATCTCAAGGATAGTTTGGATGGCATATTGCCTTGTAATGTGTGCTGACATTTATAATATTAATTGAATATGTTTGAATATTTATTGTATTGTCTAGAAATTACTGTTCAACTATAAATCAAGAACGTCAGTACAGTTTGGATGTCAAAATTATCTTCTTGTGTATTTTTGTCTTTGAAAATATTCACTGAATATGCTTGAATACGTGACGTTACTTTGTATAGCCTAAGAAGTTACTGTTGCTACCTTAGATTTCAAATTGTAAACTCCAGGACGATACTACCTGGATAATACGAACTACCTGGACGATCACAAAGTTTTGATTGTTGACTTTCCAAAAGGTTCATTCAATATGATTCAATACATATACAACTTGTACCCCAAAAAACTACTGTTACAACAGTAGGTCTTATGTTTTGAACTTAAGGACAGTTTAAATGACCTAGAATATCTCAAAATTGTTTCATTATGTCTGTTGACCTTCCACATTATGCAATGAATGTTATAAAATACAGATTGTCCCTTTCCATACTCCGAAAACCTACTGTAACAACTGTATATCTTATGTTCTGAGGTCAAGTATAGTTTGGATAACCTAGATCATCCCAGTTTATCTCATAATGTTTGTTCTTACGTTAGAAAATATTCACTGAATATGGTTGCATTCGTAGCGTAACTTTGAAAAGCTATGGTTGCTTCTGTAGATCTTAAGTTCTGAACTCAAGGACAGTTTAGATAACCTAGAACATCACAAAATTATCAAATGATGACTGTTGCCCTTCCAAACGGTTTATTCAATATGTTCGAATACATGTCGTAACCAAATATAGTCCTAAAAGCTACTGTTACAACTGTTGCTATGTGGTTCTGAACTAAAGTACCTTTTGGTTAACCAAGAACATGCCAAAAAGATAAGAAAATATTTAACGTTTATCAACGAGAATTTAAATATTCGTATGCGTATGTACCATATTCTAAAACAAAACTATACACTATTAATAAGGCATTTAGTCGTCAATTATGCCTTAAACTTACATGTTATATATATTTTCCAGATGGAAGAATTGATGTAAATCAAATTTGTCGAAGGCAGTGTACACTTTTATTCCAGCTTGTGATTTTATAGAACTATATTCCTTTTGGGGCATATATGACCCCTTATGTCTGAAGAGGATAATATACTTATTGAGACAAGATAAGATTTATGAATTTTCAATAGTATCTGGACCGAAATCAACAATGTTCTCTATTTAAATTGATGCGTATCAAAATTTCCGATAGATTGCTGCAAACATTTGGAAAATCACTTGAGAAACGACTGAGATATTAACGCTCAAAACCTGATCACTTTGCGTGACGGTCACTATGCGATTTATTTTTAAATTGTACCCTAGTATAGAAAACAAAGACGTAGTCAATAATATTTCTCCTGAGTGGCTTCTCCTTTGAAATAATTGAAAGCGTTGAGAGGTCAGTTTCGTTATGCTTGACTTTTTATGCATGATAAAAGCTGAAGCCATCCTTTACAGTTCACCCAGAAGATTCTGGCAGCCTTGATTCATTCTGAATAGCTATATGTTCTTGATTTGAGGAGACTTTTAAAATATGTTAAATTGGTTTATTTTCTAGAACATTGTTCGCCAGTCGAGCTTGTGCCCTTCGACGTTTTGTCCGTGCGACACATTGTCCTCACCTCACATTGTCTTTCAAACTTTTGTCCTCCTTCTCAACATTTTGTCCTTCTACTTGTCGTTCGACTTATTGTACCTTCGACTTTTTGTCCTTTCGACCTTTTATCATTCGATCACTATGCAGCGCTCATTTCCATCAATCATCGCTCAGCCAAATTTGAACGAAACAACTTGATATTTGGAAGATTTCGAAAGGATGTCCACGTTAAAATTGCAACACACTAAGCAATTTGGCAAAAATCGTCTTTTAAGCAATTTTCTTGAAATTTTCAGAGAAAAGATGCTTTATTTAATCTTTTCTAAGTTTTGCCATGCTCGTTTTATTCAACTTATGCTCCAAATCCAAATGCTCTCACTTTTTGCTTAAGAACCCTCCATGAATTTTGCACAACATTAAAACCGACAAGTTTTTGTACATTGACCCATGGTTTTATTCTTGACCAATTTTAATTGTACGCCAATGTTTGGAGGTTCGCGGATCCTTGGGAACGAAGATGACCATGTTTTGCTTATACCATTCCAGTCCCTCTTTTGAGTATTGACTCTTATGTATCCTCAGCAACGGACATTTCTTTACATACACTTGGCCGTTCATGGTTGAAGTCGTCAGGAATGGAGCACTCCGCATCCCGCACGTGAAAATCGCTTGCTAAACTACGAATTTCTTAGCAAATTTAGAGATTTTTTGCTTCCGTTGGTGCACTTCGAACATCGAACTTGTCTCTTGCAGTGTAGAACTGATGATCTGCAATCTTCTGAAAGTTCGCCCTTATGTTGGTTTCATGATCCATTATGCAACTAGTGATTTTGTAACAGTTTGGTGCCTTCTGGACTTTGAACGTAAGTAGTGCATCCTAATTTATGACCATTCTTCACAAAACTTTTGTTCAAGGTTACCTATTTTGCAATATCCGGGCAGAAGCGTTTGGTTTGCGCCTGAATGCTTTAACTGCCTTACCTGTCGTTTTTAGCGCTCCTGTGAAGATGTTTTTGTTCACTTTCTTTTTTCCGCTCGGTGGTCAGACGTTCTCTGTGACATTTGAATTCTTGATTCTCAACTTTCGATGCAAAAGATTGCGCGTGATACTTTCAATCACGACTCCTTTGCTCATCCGACTCCATTTAAAAAAAATCTCCGCATTTTTCAATGAAACTAACAGGATTTAAACAATGCATACAGAACTAGATTTATCTAAACTTTCAAATGTTTTATCCTAAAAATAAACCACTTACAGCTATCTGCATGTGTTGCAATTTTAACGTGGAAAACCTTTGGTACCACCACACACATATACTAACCATGGACAAACAATCAAACTGTTTGGTTGCTAAACTACTGAAATATTGTTGGAAATCTAACTCTTATTACACTAGTCAGCAGTATTTCACTCCCTTCAAGTATATATGTTGAATTTTATAGATTTCGCCACGCTGAATTCAAATATGGGCTCAGAAATGCTGTAACACGTCCAGTTTTTGAGAAAAATGTAATTGAAATTCACAAAAACACGTATTTCCGTAGTAATATGATCTACCTCATCAACAACCAGAATATTGGCTCTGCCCTTTGCAAGTTGGACTTGGATTTTATGGAATGGACCTCCCTGAATCCATTCGTGAACACAGATTTTTCATTACACGTAAGATTGATGAAATAAACCGGGTTTTCATTCACAAAATTACGAATTTTCATAAAAATCAAGATTTTCTATTTGAAAACATGAATTTCAGCTCCGCCCTTTGAATGTGAACACAGATTTTTCTTAACACGTAAGATTGATGAAATAAACCGGGTTTTCATTCACAAAATTAAAAATTTTCATAAAAATCAAGATTTTCTATTTTGAAAACATGAATTTCAGCTCCGCCCTTTGAATGTGAACACAGATTTTTCGTAACACGTAAGATTGATGAAATAAACCGGGTTTTCATTCACAAAATTACGAATTTTCATGAAAATCAAGATTTCCTATTTTGAAAACATGAATTTTCGCTCCGCCCTTTGAATGTTGGGTTTGGATTTTATGAAATAAACCTCCCTGAATCCATTCGTTATCACAGATTTTTTATAACATGTAAGATTAATGAAATAAACCGGGATTTCATTCACAAAATTACGAATTTTCATAAAAATCAAGATTTTCTATTTTGAAAACATGAGTTTCAGCTCCGCCCTTTGAATGCTGGGCTTGGATTTTATTAAATAGACCTCCCTGAATCCATTCGTGAACACAGATTTTTCGTAACACGTAGGATTCTGGATTCCAATATTCTGGTTGTTGCTTAGGTAGATCATATTACTACGGAAGTACGTGTTTTATTGAGTATAAATCACATTTTTCTCAAAAACTGGACGTGTTACAGCATTTCTGAGCCCATATTTGAATTCAGCGTAGCAAAATCTATAAAATCCAACCAGAAATGCCGACGGGAGCGAAAAAAGTTCCGATTTTGCCGACTAGTGTTATTAACGGCTATTTCGGCAAAACATTTTAATTTTCGGCAGATTAAATACCTACATTAAAACATCTCGGCATTCGGCTGTGAGTAGAAAATTTGGCATCGTTTAAAATGATTATTTTGTTTTCGAGGAAAAGAGGTTGAAAACATACAAGAAATGCGTTCATATAGGCATTATTGTGTAGCCAATCGTTGATTAGGTTTTTCATATCAAAATCAATGATATATTTGGTGTTCTTTGGCAGTCTACTCTATATAATAAATTAGATTCGGACTAGCAACATCCAAAATTCTTCAGAATTGTTGCCAAGAAAAAGTGACGGTACTCCTGACTAGGCTTTTATCATGCAGATGATGTAGAACTTAAAAAGATTCAACAGCTCAATCAGTCTTAAATTATCGAGCAAATCGATGAAGATAACTGATCACACGAATGAAAGATTATTGGAATGGGTTCCTAGATATGAGCACTTTGTATGGAATTTCGTTTATTTTGGACATTTTGAATGGAACTAATTAGCATTACTCATTCCCATCATACTCACATTACCAACCCGATCTTGTGAATGAATAGAGCCAATGACGCCAAACATCACGATGAACAGCTGCCAGTCACCAACACTGATCAGAACTGCCCAATATATTCCACGAGAGAAAAAAAATCAACCTACCTTTCAAGTGGCAAGTGACAGTATAATTTCACGATAAATCATGGCTCAACGGCCGTTTAATTGAAGGCTATAAAAATTAAAATTAAGCGTCTCCACGAAAACCGTGGCATACTCGGAGGTGGTGATGATCAGAAAAAAAAAACTTCAACCCGCAGTCCTACCGGTCTTTAGCAGAATGGATTAAAGTTTGGCGACAGTTCAGTCCGATTATCTAATCGAGAGCGGTGGGCTGCTTGATAAGCCTGCGAAGGCTTGATTTTTATTTTTGGCGGTCAAATAAGAAACTGACATTGGGTTGGGTTGAATACTAATTAGAATAGAGTTTGAAGAGCTTCAGTGCACTCCGTCTCTCTCGCCGGACTTTGAAGCACATGCAAAGTGAGACGTCGTTATTTGGAAAGGCGATTCAGACACTGGGTAAACCTCAGAAAACCGACAGACTACGGAGACGACGACGGAATATTTGTTTATCTTCTCGGCGGCGAGTCGGGCCAAGATGAAACGATTGCGGCTTGGTTTATCAAATTTGATTACCTACTTTCGTCTTCCCGGTGTGTGGAGTACGAAGTGATCGTGTCTTCTTAACATAAAGCGGGTGTGGGAATCGAGGTAAGGAATGTGAATTGTAAGCTATATTGGCCATGAGCCGTGAGCAGTTGACAAACGAAAGGTTGAATTCAGTACGCAATTTTTGGGAAGTCAACTTCTGTAGGCGAATGGCGCCAGCTCATTTGGCTCAAGCACTTTCTATAAGTTGAACTTGTTTGAGATTGAGTAGTTTGTTGTTTTTCTTCATACATAAGATGATCTCTGCAATAGCACGTCAAATAAATAACAACTTGCAGGTGCAAACTGGACTGACTCTTGAAATGGATAATCGATAACTGCTCTCTTTGGGCTTTCTCGAGTGTTCTCAGCGGTTTTCAAACGCGACAATTATCAACATGCGGAGGCCACTTATTGCGATCACTGTGGGAATACCAACTAGTTGAATCCTATATTGTGCATCAATCTATGAAAATAGCATCCACGGTGTGTAGGCTTTGAGACGCCAGACATCAACGGCACCGTCCGTCGCCACTCCATAGGAGACATTTTCTCACACTTACATCTGCCCATAAATGTCGTCACGTAAAAGCAGTTAACGTGTGCACTTGAACTGATGATTTTTCCGTCGATTGTCGTCACCCGGGAAGGAAATCGATACCGCGCTCAGGTATGCCCTTTCGAAATCAAAATTGCACGCGTTTATCCGAGAAATTCGACGCTCCTTCCACATCAATCTGGGCCTGCCGGGAAAGAAAAGGTCAAAACTTGTTCCAATGTTCGAGCATAATTACGAGACGATTTCCCCCGGGGGGGACAACGCCACATTTGGGAAGAACAGCGTGAATTGAATTTTACCCTTTCTGGAGCGCACAGAATTACCCATTTGGTCGTCATCTTGAGTGATGTTGTCCATGTTTGGAGGGTAAATAACAGGATAGCCAATTTAAATACAAAGTAGTCAATTTGTTCGGTGCAATAATTGCATTTTACTCGCTGCGATTCGATGCAAGTGTTTATTCACGTTTTCTTCTTTCGTCGGATCGTTCGAAACATTCACGAAATATTCCTTAGGTGTTGCTGCAATTATTTGCTGCAACGGACAATTTCCACAATGGAATCACACAAATCAAACTGATGATCGGTTTGAGTTTTTTGTTTTAATCCTCCATTCGACGATTCTCAAGGGCTCGCTGTTTAGTATAGCAAAGCGAGAGAAAATGAGAAGGACGAAACGATGGTCGGTCGGCAGAGCGTCGCCAAGTTGGAAACAATGCTGCAGCCACCCGAGTAGAAATCAGCTTGTTTTAAGTTTTTTGTTTATTTTAATCATTTTATAACAAGTAAAAGACTTTTCTGAAGTCTTCGTTTTAAGTTTTGTGCAAATTCATTATTTAATTAAAATGGTAAATTTTCCTCCACTTATAGAAAAACAATTTTTTAAGGAAATTCTTTTGCCTTATTTGTAGAACGATTTTGATTGGTAAACTAACGATTGTAATTACAAAAAGTGATCAAATGAAGTGCCAAATGTAAGCTTTCCTAGTTTTGACGTAGGACTACGTTTTTGTTTTCTATACTAAAGTACAATTTAAAAAAAAAATATCGAATTGATACCGTCGCGGAAAATGGTCAGGTTTTGAGCGTTAATATTTCAGTCATTTCTCGATATATTTTCAAAATTTTTACACCAATTGATCGGGAATATTTTTACGCATTGATTTTAAAAGAGGGCATTGTTGATATCGGGCCATAGACGATTGTAAAATTTATAAATGTCAAGCTTTGTTAAAAAAAAAAATATATTAATTCAAAGAATTTTGAATTGTACAATAAAAATTGCATACAATTAGTAGCGTAGTTCGTCATCATTTAGAACCGTTGCAGTTTTTCAGTTAAGATTATTTTTGACAAATTCTTGGGAGCTCCTAAGAATAATGTCTTCGTTTCTTTCATTGCATGCAAACATACAAAACAGTAATAATTGAATTTCACTTCTATTTTCTGGTATCACCGACAATATTGCATACTGGGCCAGCTGAGTTTTCACTAAATACCGGATTCGGAACGTAAGAGCTTCAAATGGAAATCTCTATAAAAATGAATTTCTGTCTGTCTGAACCATATAAAATCGAAAACTACTGAGCCGATCGACGTGAAATTTTGTATGCAGGGGTATTTGAGGCCAGGGAAGGTTCTTATGATAGTAAGAGACCCCTCCCATCAATTTGAAAGGGGACTCCCATACAAATGAAACTCAAATTTCTGCATAACTCTATAACCAATCAAGCAAATGGAAACAAATTTGACATGTAGAAGTTTTTGAAGGCAAGAAATGCTTCAGTGGTAGTTTGAGACTCCTCCCCATTCGGAAAGGGGGGGCTTTCATACAAATGAAACGCAACTTTCTGCATAACTCGAGACGTAAATAAGCAAATCAACACAAAATTGGCAGGTGGGGGTTTTTGATGGCAAGAAATGTTTCGTATGTGACTCGAGACCCCTACCCTTTCTGAAAGGTGGAGGGGAGGGGGCTCCCATACGAATGAACCACAAATTTCTGCGTATCTCGAGAACTGATCAAGCAAATGGAACAAGCAAATGAAAGCAATTCTAGAAATAATCAAGCAAATGGAACCAAATTTGGCAAGTGGAGGTTTTTTAAAACAGAAAATGTTTCTATGGTGATTTGGGAAAGAGAGGAGCTCTTTGGAAGAGGGGGGCTCCTATGCAAATGAATCACAAATTTCTGCATAACTCGAGAATAAATCAAGCAAATGGGACCAAACTTAGTAGGTGGATGTTTATGAACGTTAAACATATTTCTTAGGTAACTGAGGAAACATAAATTTCTGCAACTCGAGAACTCGAACAAAAGGAATCAAATTTTTCATGATCTCTCAAACATAAGAAACAGCAATTTGAACCAAACATGAGAATTATCCAATCAACTAAAACTAAATATGTATTTCTCGGGTAGACAGCATGTCCTGATAGAAGTTACACTCAGTGCTACATTATGCACAAGAGGTTAATCTAAGGCTATGCAAGAGAAAATTTCGGTCAAAATGACAGGATACGGAAATGCTTCTACACAGAGGTCTATGAAATGCTTCTACATAGCAAGAAAAACCGGTAGAAACTTTTTTTTTGCAGAATTTCACACATAAGCAAATGAAAATACTTTAACCAAATTCAATCCGAAAAAAAAATTATAAACGCGCCAGTTCTATTAAATTTTTATTCCTTTAGTTGCATGCGTAGCAAGGCTCACACCGGGTTCAGCTAGCATGTTAATAAAAATGTGATTTTGTATTTGAATACAAAAGAAAGTACCTGTTCAATATGTCAGCCTTCAGCCCACTTCATTACGATAAGTCGTTCCCTAAACGTATGAACCCGTACAAAAAATAAGGCCGAAACATTCATTCATCAATCGATAGCAGCAAAATTTATCTATAAGCTTAAAAGCTCGAAATACCTACATTATGTACCTCAAGATTGTGAGCGTCTTAAAAACCTAGGCACTGTTTGTACATATCCTGGCGCCAACTAGTGAACCTTTTTACGACACAGAAGCCGCCATCTTGGATTTGCCAGATATCGTTATTCAGTCTTACGCGGTAAGCGATTCAAAATAATATAGGTTCTTTTAACAGTATTTCCCACTTTTTCGAAAACCAGGTCAGTTTATTAAAATAAATGAGTAAAGGGTGTCCACGATGAAATTGCCACACTATGAAATTGCTCTAACTTTTTAACCGTTGGGTAGAATTTAATGAAAATTTGGGTGGATTTAGTTCAACGTGCATTATTTACATCCTGCAAGTTTTAAAGTCCTGTGATCAAAACTCGCAGAAATGGAGTCGAAAGAACAGCTCGTGCGTGATAAAATCTTGCGCATCCATCACGAGAACAAGGATCTCTCGCATCGTTCCATCGCTAAAACGTTGGGAATCGCGAATTCCACGGTGTCGCGAGTGATTAAGCGATTCGAGGAACGGTTGACCACCGATCGGAAGCCCAGAAGTGAAGGAAAAAGTATTCCGTACAACACCAAAAATCACAACCGCGTAGTTGGGGCCTTCAACCGAAATCCGAACGCCTCCGTTCGGGATGTGGCTAAGAAGCTGCACCTAAGCCGAAGTTTTGTCCAGAAGGCCAAAACTAAGGCTGGGTTTCGAACGTTCAAGGTACAAAAGGCCCCTAATCGCGACGAGAAGCAGAACAAGTCCGCCAAAACCCGTGCCAGGAAGTTGTACCTCAACATGCTGACGAAAGTTGAATGCTGCATCATGGACGACGAAACATATGTGAAGGCCGACTTCAAACAGATCCCCGGCAACCTGTTTTTCACGGCCAAGGATAAGTTCAGCGTTCCGGAGCATGTTGAGCAGAATAATTATTATCGGAGTAATTCAAGTTTGACGCTTAACTGGAACGGTATCTACAGTAATGCCATAGCGGTAATGGAACTGGTCCGTGGCGGAACTGGTTTAAGACGAGAAGTTTGCCGAACATCGGTGTTTGTAGGATACCGGCTATTTCCCGAGATTTTTCCGAGTCCTGGAGCGATGCCGAAAGTTGAGTTTGGTAGACAGGTGAAAGCCGGTTGAGCTACGGTGGAGAAAAAGGTACACACTTAGAAAATTTTGCAGAATTCGGTAATTGTTTATCCTACTTTTAGCTGTTGAGCGTTCGGTAATCCGATTTACCGAATTTTGTTGAAATTTTACTGTTATCTGTAAAAAAAATAACAGAAAAGATGTAAATTTTTTATCGTAGTCCGTTAAATCGGATTACCGAACTAATGTTGCTGTTGAAAGTTCAGTAAAAAATTACCGAATACTGTAAAATTTTCTAATTGTGGTGCGACGATATTGATGGATTGGGGGAGTTAATTTCGAGATACGATGCTATTTTCGTTCATCTGCATATGGGGCAAGCATGGCGTGTTTGGATAGGCATCATTCAGATACCTTCGAAGATGCAGAACGCCAACCAGTCGGACCTCACAAAGGATTTTCAGACAATTGAGAGGTGATAAGTGCACTCAAAAACGCGGAGCGAAACAGGTAGTTGATATCCTTTTTTAATGAACTATATTACATGATCACATCACTTATCAAGGTGAATCCTGATGCAACGATCCCTACTCTATTAACATAGAAAAAACTCCTTCCTGTGACCTTTGTGAGGATGCATAGGTAAACACGGTCCCTAAACAGCAAAGGTCACACTAACACTAACAAAGGTCATCTAATCACACTAACCACACTACCAGAATGGCCGGCTCAGCCCCATTTAGTTGATTCGTTGTGAAATTTCACTGATTCTTATCAATCCCGGAGTAAAAACCATTGATACGTGCCGTCAGTCAAGCTAAGCTAAGCTAGGCTACATAAGCCGTTATTTTGGATTCGATAATAGTGTCGATCATGAATTTACAGTCTATATGCGCAGTTCTTGAACCAAACGTATCTACATTGCACACTTCTTGACAGTATTTCCCACACTTTTTTCGGAACTGAAGCGACCATTTTGCATTCTCAAATTGAGTGGAACATCACGACACCATCTGCGTTCCAAAAATATCCATATTGCAGGATATTTGACAGTATTTCTCACTTTTTTACGCAAGAGAACCCGCCATATTGAATTCCAAAATGGCGTTCGACATCTATTTTCCACCTCTATCCGCCATTTGGTAGTAGTTCCCATTTTTTTTTAATCCGCCACCTCAGATTCTCAAATGGCGTTAGGAATCATACATTAATTGTTATTTTATATATTCTCCGTGCGAGGAGTAACGATTATGATGTTGAAGGAGATGTTCGCTCATCACCATGAGGCACCAAGAGTGAACAACAATGTTTTTGGCTAGAATTGAAAGATATGAAGAGAAAGTGTTTTGATAGTTCCGCTGAGTGCGGCAGGCTCGGAAACATAGCAGATGTTTTAGGAAAATTGAGCGAAAAGGGCATGTGTACAGTGGTACTCGAACCAACGACATTTTTGCCTAACATCCCACTGCGGGGTAGGTTAACTTAACTTAGTCCGTGCTTTCTATCAAAACACTTTCTCTTCATATCTTTCAATTCTAGCCAAAAACATTGTTGTTCACTCTTGGTGCCTCATGGTGATGAGCGAACATCTCCTTCAACATCGTTAGGAATCAGCTTACGGCCTCTCGGTGGCTACATGAACAACTTTTCCGAAGACGGCATCTTCCTAGATGGCCAGGACCACGAGACCTAGTTTATGTAATAGCGCCACGTAGTGAGTCAACCGGAAGGCTTTGACCAGTACCTTGACAAATTCCATGTTGGAACCAATTCATATAAATATGTTGAATGCCAATTAGCGCCATCTAATGAGCCAATCTTGAGTTATTTAGGCCATAACGAGGTAGCCCTTGCTCGTCCCAATAAATTTTCCCAAGCCACAACAAAATCACTAGAGTATTAAACGTTCAAAGAATATTTTTCCGATTTTCCTCAACATCACTAACTTCAAAAATTCATAACTCAAGAAAGATTCATCGTAGAACAAATTTGTTTCAAACTATAATGGAATTTTCTCAAAAATTGGGAAACATACAATCATGAAAAAAATGGTAACTGTGTATTGCCAGCGTGCTAACAAGTCGAGTTAGTACACGACACTGAAGAAGTCTGCATGTTGCAGACGAAATACGCGTATCTGTCAAGATAAGCAGAGGTTGTTGGAATTTAATGGAAAATACTAATTTTTCTTCATATTTCTAGTTACAGGTTTTCCACTTAACAGCTCAAACAATCTAGGATTCAATATTTTCTTGTTTATTAATTCATAAGCTACTGGAAATTTTGGCTATGTTTTTTTCTGTGTTTGAGTAATCCCACCACCCCTTCAAACAGTGGCACTGAAAAGTGTGAAACGTTCTACAATTTGAGCAGCAATTAAAAGTTGAATAACTTTTTTATTTTCAACTTAAATTAAGCACGGTTTGTTTCAAATGCTTCATGAAAGCGTGTCACGTGTTTTAATTTTTCTTGCTCACTTTAAATTAGCTTATTTGATAAAAACTAATATAGCGGACAGTGCTGAAATGTGAGTCTGTGGGTCTAGTATTCGGCAGATCGTTTATAATTCGTCTTTATTTATTCTTCATATTGATATGTAAGTGAGGCTATGCTACTGGATATTTTTAATTTTCAGAGTAAAAATGTGAATTAATATTTTCTTCGATATTTCTAGTTACAGGTCGAATCCTAGACCCACAGACAGCATCAGAGCACTTTCTACGTGTTGTCTAATAATACTGAGTATTAGTACACGATACTGAAGTATGTGCACATTGTAGACGAAATATGCGTATCTGTCATGATAAGCAATATAGATAGTAGGAATTAAATGGAAATTACTAATGTTTCTACCATTTTCTAGTTACAGGTATTCCACTAGAAAGTTTTACACTCACCAGATTCACTAAAATACTACTTCCCATACTGAAAACTCAACATACCATACGAAACTCGTTGATAGCTAACGTTAGAGTGGTTCTGAAAATATTGGAATAAAAATCTATCGTCATATTTTGACATGTTCTAAACAATTTTTTCTCATTAAAATGAAGCAACTTTGCTGAATACATAATTTAAGGTCTTGTACATCAATAGCTATGGTCAATTTACGATTATAACGAGAGAGCTCAGCAAAAAATCTCACAAATCTCAAATCTCGAATATTTTTTACGTTTAAAGTTTTACGGAAAAGCTATCTCCAGATTTTCCAGATTTTCTTCAGATAAAGATCAGGTTTTCTCTCTAAAAAGATTGACATTTCTAAAAACTAAACAGCAGTTCATTTGCGACCTCATCTTAACGAAAGACTTTAAATTATTTAAATTAAAATTTTCTTAAAACATAAACTTATGATAAATTTGCTTTAGACACCTATTCCGTGGAACTTGAAATGAAAAAGTGTTGCGAAAAAAGCTCATTTTTTGTTAACCAACTTAGCTAAAATCGAAAAATTAACTAGACCGATACACAATACCTACGACTAAGCTTATTTCAGCATAGTTGCTTCAAATCAACATGGAACAACTTTTTAGAACATAACGTTGCGCTTCGTTAAAACATGTAGGAGACGAAAACGTTGGTGCAATATTTGCTAGAAACACCCTAATTTTAGATTGAATGACATTAAAGACCCAAATATTAGCTTCTATTTCGCGGAACACACTTTGGTTAGTAAATTTCATACTCATGGTGAACATAATCTATCCTGGCTAAACTCGAGTTCTGGCCCACTGAACAATGCGTGGAAGTTAAGTTCAATCAAGCTAACCAGTTAGATTCCAGTAACTTTTTGAAAAAAAAATTTCTTCATAATCTGATATGAGGAATAGTGAGCTGGAAGTCCTGGATTAATTTATAGAATCATTAGAATCGAGCAAATCAATGTTGTCATCATCACCCACAATTCAGCAATAATAGAGTTACAATGGTAGGCTGAGCACATCATAAAACTGTTTTCAACAACTATTTCTGCCCGGGAATCCACAAACCAACAAATTCACTTGATCCTCAACACACATTCACAGCGTTTTGTCCTACCCCTGAATGCCTCACGATCGGTTTGAGCTCACTTATCCTTTCCGTTTGCTGGCCATCGGTGCTCCCCCCAAGCATCGAAGGTGTCAGCCGCTGGAATATATAACAGAAATAATGATGGAAGCAAACGAGGAATCCTTCCTGCCGCCCAGCATGCCAACCAGCCGGAGCCGTTGGTCATTGTGCCTCCGATTCCGTACAGGGCAGTCGTCTTCTCGCGCCTTGCTAGCTCCACCCGCTTCCCATCCATCCCTTATGCACTCGTAGCACGTCCGATTTTCTTGTCCGCTTTCGTTCTCGATCTGATTATTTTGCAATTTATTCCTTTACGTTTTTGCTGGCCTGCTCCTCGTTCCCTTCCTTTTCCACGTGCTCCGTGAACGAAAATTCTCCTTGACGTGAATTGAGAATTTCTTTTGTTTTTCCTCGTTCTGGACTGTGCGATGGTTCATGCGATCGCGCACACGGCAACCAATCCATGGTCAGGCACGTCCCGGTCACGCGGTCGCCAAACGTCGCCATAAATGCCGCTCTTCCCAGGTTCCCCCCTTCCGCCGGATTTTCCAATAAAGGGTTGGGATTCTGTGTTGCATGTATCCATATCTTCCTGCTACTATCTTCGGGTCCCGTGGCAATATGAAGTCATGCCATGCAGTTTGCGCGCTGTGAATATTGGCGGGTTTTGCATCATCGTCATCTGCATTTAACCGATGCTGAAGGTTGTGGCTGCTTGTGTTTGGAAAATCATAAATATTATTACTGTCATTACTCTTCGGGTTCTACGGTAGGGTACTGGGGAAGATCATGTGTCTCCCGGACGTTGGAGAGGATCGCATCGATGACGGATGAGTGAGTTGGTGAGTTCGAAGCCGTGATTTTCGAAGTAATTCGATCTTGTTTCTGAATAATTTATTCGGGGTAGGAAATTTAGCGAAATGATTTAGCCTGTTACATGTTACATACTAATATAAATTATCCCGTGAAAATTTTTAGAATCAAGAATGCCATTTTGAAATGAAGATCACGACGTGTCGAAAGAGACACAATACAAATGATGTTTTGTTCAGGGCTTCAATTTAAAATATAGAACTAGTCAAGCCTCAAGTTGTTGGGGGTACAAAGGACCACAGAAATAAATAATTGAAACGTTAGCAATATATGGATTCACTTCTGATCAAATAATACTAACCGATAGTAAGTCGAGTTAAACGAATATTGTATCGATAATACCAAAATTATAGGGAAGCAGTTTCTCATGGATTGCAAATATTGGACAAACTTCCCCATATCACCACTGAAATCGATTACTGAGAAGTGTCAAACAGTGAAAAACAGTGATCATTCAATCTTTCACGTGCATAGTTGCTCCAGTTTCAAGGTTGACCAAACTAATGTGCTAATGCACTAATACTAATGCATAAATGGTACCTGGCATCGACAGTTCTTATTTAATAACTGTGGAAGCGCTTTTAGAACACTAAGTTGAGAGCAAGCAATTAACTAATTGCGAAATCAATAAGCGCGAAAAAAGAAGAGGAGTTGTGAAATAAATTTGTGATGGTACAACATGAATAGCATTACCGTACAATACGTCTTTTCTTTGTGTACAGCTTCTTATTGTTCAGTTGGAGATATTTTAGGGTTTCTAATCAGTATTGAAAATGATAACTTGGATTTTCAAAGTAGACATTCTGGTTTTAATGAAGCACATCTTCCAATAATCTACATAGGGTATTTGTCCCTTGACTCAGCCTAATATGCAGCAGTGCATTACCTTATTAATCATAACTCATAAAGTAATTGAACTGGACACAATATTCAACTAGTAAATTATTGGCATAGCTAAGCTTAATGAGAAATTTTCTGTTCAGAACTACGAAAAGTTCAGTTACTTACTTTCTAGAGTTGAAAATTTTCGATGGATATGGATGTAATATAGGTCTATGAACAGTGTATTGCTTTCGTGTATTTTGTTTTCATCATATCTTTAGTGACACAATTTTGAGCTGTATTTGCTGTAGTCAACATATAATTTCACAAGATTGAACTAGGGTATGTGACCCTTAACTCAGCGTATTATGCAATGATCGATTACATTTTTTATTATAACTCATACAGTTTTTAAGCTGTAAGCAAGATTCAACTAGTTATACACTTGCTAAGATAAGTTTGATAAGACATTTGTTAGTATGTATCACGAAAAGTTACACAACTTTCTTTATAAAGTCACAAACATTCGAGGAATATGGATTTAATGTCGGTTTATAAGCACCAAATTGGGTCTATTCTTGGATGCAACTTCGTCCCATTCGATGGATTTATTACTAAATGCAGTCTTTGTATGTATTTTTTTTCTTCTAATTTTATGAATTAAGTCATTGCTTTCTGTATTCGATTTACTTAATACAACATTTCACAAAACACACTAAAGTAAAACTGCCTTGAAACACTTAAATGAAGTTCATATATGATTCATCAGCCATTCAATAATGAAAACATCATAATTCACTATACAATGATTTTGTTCATTCGGTTTGTGTTTAGATGAGCCACAAATTCATGCATTTCCAGTTGAAATTCTACCAATAACAACCTTTTCAATACGTTATTGATACAACAGGCCATAGTTGGGAACATACAAAAAATATGTCCTCAACATTGGGTCTACGGTTTTCTAGGAAAATCATTGTTATTTTAGCTATGTGAATAGTTAGTTTGTAACGTGTAACTATTGTCTGCACATTCAGACTGCATTACTTGCTTTATCGATTCAATTAAGCCAAATTAAGATCACTTGAAGATCGTGTGAATCATCTGTTCAGCTTAAGCAGGGAAATCATGATGCCCCAAAAGTTCAAAAAATTGAAAATTACGCGGAAGTGAACAACTATAAGTTGATTGATATTGTCTCAATTGCTTCGGATTACATCGGTCATCCCAATAGCAACATAATTTGGTTGATTATCGCTAAATTAATGATACATTTGGTACATTGGCTGAATGAAGGGGCTAGGCTAACATTACATCCCCTTACTCTACTTTAAAAGTTCTGAATGATCTTCATACATGATCGATCGGCTATTCCTTTTCAAAATATTAGAAATCCTACAAAGTAGATATTACATTTCTTCGGATCAGGTTAGAAAACCCATTTGAAAACTATGTAACCACATACCAAAACATTTTAATTCAATTTTTTAACAATACACATTTTGCTGTGTAATGTATACAATAGGCCATATATCGAAAAACAGGAAAAAGAATTGCCCCTAAGATTGGGCCTACGGTAATTTTTTGAAATAACTGTCTATGTTTCATTTGTCACAAGTGAAGGGTGGCCACACAATCTTAATTGAATGTGTCTCTAGGCCCAGCCTAACAGCCAACAATCAATTACATTTTTGATTATAACTCATAAGGTATTTGAGCTGCATGCAATATTTAACTAGCAATACACATGATAAGATATGTATAATAAGCCATCTAGTAGTATGTATCACAAAAAGTTACACAAATTATTTTATGAAGTCAAAGACTTTCGAGGGATATGGATGTAATGTCGGATTATGAGTACAAAATTGGATCTAATCATGAATGCAAGTTCGTCCCGATCGATGGATTTGTTATTAAATGTTGTCTATTTAAGATTTTTTTCTGATTTTCTGATTCAAGGCGTTAACCACCGATCCGCATTCGTGGTGAGGTTAACTCTGATTAAGAAAACGCTACACAGATTTTGTTCCTTCGATTTGTGTTAAGATGAGCCATATGAAAAACATTCAACCGAAACTCAGACATTTGCATTTTAAATGTTACCAATAACAACGCTTTCCAAACAACAGGCCATAATTTGGATTAATAGATATTTTTGAATTTACGAGGATATAGTTCAATCTGAAATTCTGACTTGTTCCATTTTGGCAAAATGACGGGTAGCAGACGCAAATCGGGCTTCTTGCGTAACCTACATTGGTCTCATTTTGCAAACGAGAATAAAAATAAGTCACGGATCTTTCAAGTTACTAGAAGCATGAACATCGAAGAAAAATAGTAGATAATTCGAGGTTTTCTACTGCAAAATAATACACGTGCGTTGCGTTTATATTGTATCAAGTATTTCTTAATTTCAACGTCGTTGAGAGTTTGCAGACAATTCTCTGAGTTACCAAACTCTTTTCAGTTTGATTCACCACCAGACACTTTTCATTTATTGAAAATCCTCACTCCATCGTTACATTTTGCATGCGACCGATTTGGCAGCTCTTTCTTGGAATGACCAATCAGTTCTTTCAAATTTTGAGCATCTGCAGCGCCGTAATAGTCTTTATCTACACAGCTCCAGGCGCTTTTTAGCTATGTCCTTGATGTGCGATATAACATCAGGGTTAATAAAGATGACGTAACGCGTCAAGGACATACGGGATCAAGTCCCTATCATTCGAAGAATTATGGACGCAACCATCAAATACTATAAGGATTTCAAGCGTGAAATTTTCAAGAATTAACGTAACTTTCAATTCATATGGAGAAAGGACTGCCTCTCGATTAACCATAAACCGTATATTAATGGAAATTTGTTGAGTAGCTACTCAATTTTTATCTAAAGCTCTCCATAAGTAGGTAATTCTAGTTATGAAATATGTCATCATGCATCAATTGGTCGAATTTTTATGTTTCCGGAGAAATTTGAAAAATTGGTGAATCTGCATTTGGAAAACAAACTTTTAAATTGACGATTTGTCAAGAATAACAGCTCAACTTCCTAAATTAAGACCACAACCGAGTAAAAGAAAGGGTCTGCTAGCCGTTTGTGGTCTTAATTTTTCAAATTGAGCATTTTTTCGCTAAGGAACGTTGATTCAGATGTTTGCTTACTAAAGCAGATTCACCCATTTATTTATTTATTTATTGTTCTTCTTCTCTAATAAAAAAAAACAATCAAAAAACTGGTACTTAACCTAGGTTTCTGATTCTATTCTTAAACACACATTTAGACATATTTATATCGAAAACAGCATTCACATTGTTAAACGATCTTAGGGAACGTTCATTAATTACGTCACGCAAAAATTGACTTTTTATGAACCCCCCTCCCCCCCTTGTCACGTTTTTTGTATGGACCTTCAAATTTTTTTGTATGGATCGTCACGTTTTCTCAAATCCCCCCTCCCCTCCTACTGCGTGACATAATTAATGAACCTTCCCTTACACAGTTATCGAAAAGGTTGTTTTGCCCATACGTAGTTCTATGGCGACTGACTACAAATAAACTACGGTCACGAAGCTCGCGAGAATAGAAGTTGATGTTTTGCAACAACGCCGGGCAATCTACACCACTTTCGACAATATCAAAAACAAATAACCTCTGTAGGATAGTACGTATGTGCATTAAAGTATCTAAATCGATCAGTCTGAAACGACTCGGATAGTCAGGTAGATTTGCTGGGTCATTCCTCGGAAGTTGAAGAAGAGCATACCGTACAAAATTGCGTTGAACCCTTTCCATCCGGATGATTTGCACTGAGTAATAAGGCGACCACACGCTAACAGCATAGAGTATGCTACGAACGATCGAACAGTACAGTGGCTTTAGAGCATCTAAGGCTTGCTTCATTTAGAATTGGAACAAACTTTTGCTCATATTGTGGCGCTCCTGGTGGACGGATTTGAAAGTTCTTGGTGCCCACGTGTTGGAAATTTTGTCAGCTTCACGTATATATTTTTGACATTCCGCAAATCGACTGTACTTTGTAAACAATCAACATGGAAGCCGAAAAATTGTGCACAGTTATTTGGAAGATCCATTGTGGTCTGCATCTAGGCTAGCTAAACAGCTGAAATTGCCCAGATGGCCATGCCCAGATTACCGTATGGCGCGTTATCAAACGGTATAAGGAAACATTGACGACGATTCGGAAGCCTCAAGCCAATCGTCGGAGTGGAACTGTCGACCGGAAACTGCGTGGTAAGATTTTGAAGACGATTAAGAGGAATCCCAATCTGTCGGACCGTGATTTGGCCAGAAAATTCGGTGCTGCCCATAGTACCGTGAGAAGAACTCGACTCCGGAAAGGAATCAAGTCGTATCGAGCTAGCAAACAGCCAAATCGGACCATAAAACAGAATAGTGTGGCCAAAATCCGTGCTCGGAAGCTATACGACCAGGTGCTGACCAAGTTCGACGGGTGTCTTCTGATGGACGATGAAACCTATGTCAAGGCTGACTTTGGGCAAATCCCAGATCAAAAATTTTACTTGGCAACGGCTCGGGGGGATGTTCCAGCCAAATTTAAATCTGTTTTTGCCGACAAATTTGCACGAAAATTCATGATTTGGCAGGGCATTTGCAGCTGTGGCAAAAAAACGAAAGTTTTCGTTACAAATAAGACACTGACGTCGGAACTATACCAAAAAGAGTGTCTCCAAAAACGAATTTTGCCGTTCATTTGATCCCACGACCATCCCGTAATGTTTTGGCCAGATTTGGCAAGCTGTCATTACAGCAAAGTCGTTCAAGAATGGTATGCAGAGAAAGGGGTCCAGGTTGTTCCGAAAAACCTTAACCCACCCAACTGCCCCCAGTTCCGCCCTATTGAGAAATACTGGGCAATCATGAAGAGGCAAAGGGAAAGGTTGTCAAAGACATCAATCAGATGAAGACCTGGTGGAATAAGATAGCTAAAACGATGGACGAAGAAGGTGTGCGCCGCCTAATGAGCCGTGTTACAGGAAAAATTTGAGAATTCCTTCGAAACCGTGACGAATAATTTTATCCGTATTTTTTCCTAAAAGTATGAAGAAAACGCTACATTTGAATAGAAAAAGATCTTGAATTCAATAATAAATAACTGAAATACAGGCAATTGTTTTTGTTCCAATACTATCTGAAGCAAGCTTTATATCGGTGAAACCACTTGTATTGCGACGGATAAATCCCAGTGCTGCAAAGCCCTTGGCGGTAGTTGTGCTAATATGCTCATTGAACTGGAGTTTCGTATCCACAGGAACCCCTAGATCCCGAATTGCTTGAACACGCTCTACAGCTTTTGAGCTGAGGGATTGACTTTTTGATGTTCAGTTCATTTTATTCTCAGAGCACCACCGTCGAGATGATATAACTTTGTAGATTTTTAGATCATCAGCGAATAGGAGAAAGCGCGACTGCAGCCGGAAGCACAAGTCATTCACGAGTAATATAAAAATCAGTGGTCCCAGAACGCTTCCTTGCGGTACACCTGACGTGACAGAGAAGACGCGTGACCAACTACCGTATAATTTGACGAAAGCGCTCCGACCAGATAAGTAAGAGCGCAACCACTTTGTGGTCCAATCAGGAAAGTCCAGATACTTCAGCTTGTCAATTGCAAGGGCGTGAGGAACCTTGTCGAACGCTTTCGAAAAATCGAAGTATATGGCATCAACTTGGTGACGATTCTCAATTTCCGTTAATAGGAAATTTACGTAAGACATTATATTCGTTGTCGTGAATCGCTTCTTAACAAAACCATGTTGAAATTAAGAAATCAGCAGTTCAGATATAGCGTAAAGGGTTTTGTGAACTAATTGTTCGAACACCTTGGCCATACAGCATTAAATCGAAAGACCTTTGTAATTTTCAACAGCATGTTTGTTACCAGCTTTGAAAATCGGAGTGATTGAGGCTAACTTCCACGCTTCAGGAAAAGTAGCCTTAACTGAGACACCTGTTGAAAATAATCGTCAACGGCATCAGCAGTGAGTCAGCACATTCTCTTAAAAACAACGGCGGTATTTTGTCTGTGCCCGACCCTTTCGACACATCTAACTTTTCCAGGGCTGAAAAAACTTCATGTTGGCCACAACTAGAGCAGGACAATTCAAATTGAAAGCTGGACAGTATCTTAGACTGTCAGAGGGAAAAGTTGCCGACATTAGACTGTGTACATTTTTGAATAATTCGGCAAACAGATTAGCTAGCTCGTGAGGTGAATCGGCTGAAGTTTCTTTAAAAGTCATGTCGGTAGGGTTGCGGTTGGCTAACGGCTTCGAATATATGACCAAAAGGATGACGGGTTCTGCTTCGAAGTTTGCTCCAAACGTCTGATATAGCAGCGTCCTGGCAATTGGCGGAATGTGTTTCAAGCGACTGTAGATTGATCCTGTTCAAAGTGGTCCGTGATGGAAAGTAGCGTTTACGAGCTTTTCACACAATGTTATGGAGATGAACGGAGCTTGAACGAATAAGGCCTACTTTTTCGACGTGGAATATATTTGTCATAAAACATACGTACCGTCATCCGTATCTTTTGCACGAAACATTTCAATCTAATCAACGTCAGCGTAATTCAGTTCCGGAAAGTGGTAACGTCGAAAATCGAAATAATGAGTGATGTTCGACTCACTAACTGATTGCACGCAGGAGGCATTCACGTCAATGCAAAGAACGAATGGCTTGTGATGGTTGTCGATTCGGAGGATGACGGAGGTTCGATAAGTTCAACATCATTTGGTTCGTTAACAAATGCCAAGTCAAGTGTACGACCGTTTGATTTTAGCAGGCCGTTGAGCCGATGTAGTCCGGAAGCAACCATTGATTCAACCAAAGCGATTTCTTGTTCAGTCGATGCGTTAGACAACAGCAAGCTGTTGATCTCTTCATCGTAGGACCATGCCAACTGAGGTAGGTTATAATCTCCAACGATGACAATATTATCAGAATCCGATGCTCTTTCACAGATTTGCTAGACGACTGCGGAATGCGCTGAGTACCATTCCGGAGACGAAGGTTACGTCGAAGATAGATTCCACACACAAAGATGGTCGTCTTGTCTAGTTTGATACGCACAGCGATTTGCTGAATACTACCACAGTCAACAAGGTCTACAGACCAACAGTTGAGGTTTTCTTTAACCGCAATTAAAACTCCACCCCTCGCTGAAGGTTGCTAGAAGCTACACTGCGATCACACCGAAATATCGAGTAGCTGGCAGCAAACTCTGAACTAGCGATATCAGAACGAAGCTACGTCTCAGTGAGTATAATAACTTCGTATTCACAGGCTGGAAGCTTCAGAAAGAGCTCGTTAGTTTTAGTTTTAGCCACTCACATTCCCGAAATACCGGACTTTTTCCCGCATACTTCCCGGTGATTTTGGATTCCCGCATTTTTCAGCATTTTTCGATTTTCCCGAGTCTGTTTACTTTACTTTACTCCCTTTACTTCTGTTACTCTATTTCTAGAAATCTCAACAACTTTATCAAAAAACTCTCAGCACTCCCAAGAAAAATAGCATCATCATCATGTTAGGTAAATTTTTTTGCGTGGAATTGCTAAGGGTTTCAAAATTCTAACGTTTGAATCTTTGTTTACTTCTTTGTTTACAAAATCAAATACGTCGTTTTGAATCAGTTGTCGGAAAAAGATGATGATTTCGGCAAGCGCAAATTTGTTTTCTATGTTACTGAAGTTGGTGGGTTAAGTCGACCTATTTTAACAAATAAAACCACTGAAAAACCTACTGCTGTTTATTAGAAGCTGGATGGTACGAATTAACAAACTTTTCAAGAGCTTCCTCCGATGGTTACCTGCAAAAAAGAAACAAAAAAAAAATATTAGAAAACGGTTCTTCACAGCACGCAACAATGAGCAGATACTTAATTAGAATTCCCCCAGCATCGCCACCACTGTGACTCCACCGCAATCCCTGGTAGACATCAATCAACCGGGCCGTAACAAAAACACTAATCTAAATCCTTCCCCGAACTATTCAAGACTCTTTATGAATTAAATAAATTTACTGCCACTCAAACGGACAAAGGGGGCCCCAAAATCCATTTCTCTCGCCCAGCGGAGCTCACAAAACCACAACAAAAGAGAAACCACAATCTCATGAAATCAAGCGAGATTCTCGCGCAATTCAAATCCCAGGAGGAAGGAATCCCCACGATTTGCAGCATCCGAAGAATCACGCAAAAAAAGCCCCGAAATGGCACCATTCTTCTCTTGCCGCGCGCGGACGGACCGAGCTCGAAAGCTACCAAAATGCCGAAACAGAATCCGAGGCGATGAGCAAAAAAGGCGCGTCAGTTTGACGCCTCTGCTCGTCTTGTATGTGTGTGTGTGTCTGTATTTGTATCCAAACAACATATCAAACGTCACGTCGTCGGTCGCGTCGCGTCGCGCCCCGACGGTACGCTTTTTTCTTCTGGGAGTAGATTGATCGCGCACTCCACGGGCCACGATCGCTCGCTTTCATACGTCAAATAGCCGGACAACCGGCGACGGCGTCCGAAAACGGAACAGATGAAAGGGTGAGGGGTTAAAATAAAAAAAAATATAACAAAAAGCAGTGCTTTTAGGAATACTAAACGAGTCCAATAAGATTGAGCAGGGATTGAGGAAAATAGAGCCATGATATGGGGTGGATCAGATATTAAAATTAAATTCTTAATTATTCATAGATTTCTGTATCACTTCGATCTGCCTTATACAGCGAGATCCACCCTAGGCACTTTAATCGCTTCCCATTTGAATACCTATTCTCAAAAATCTTCAATCACTTTTATTTTCCCCTAGGAGGAGAAGCGATCCTCGTTAACCTATGGCCGCGACGATCGGCGGCCGCCTGACGACACGCAAGCCGTCGATCACTAATCATTCTCGAAGAATTGCCATTCGAACGGTAATATTCCTCAATTCCAGCTTGCTGTCCGGCGAGAAATGTGCGCATACAGAAAACCGCAGAAAAACGAATTAAAGCGATACGTTTTTCGATTAGATCGAGAAACGCGTTCTTTCGCCCTTTATGCTCAACACTTCAACGTTGGTCTCCGCCAGAATGACTCCACACACGTCCAGCGAAGACAGCGACGGCGACGAAGGCATGCGGTACCAGACACCTCTACCTTTGCCCTCTACTCCATGTTCCGTGTCCGTGCCCTGACCAGAAGATCGTACACATCATAAACGGGCGCGGAGGACGCGGTGGAAATTTGTATAATCACGCCCAACAGTGTTGAATTGCGCGGATGATCGGATAGCGAACGAAAATGTGGCAAAGGAAAAGAGGGCATAAACGACCGCTCATTACCTAACACCTTTACGGGGCTCATTAAGAGTTACTCAGACGAGCTGCCACTGCCTGCAGTCGATATTTCCCGGTATTAGATTTTGCATCGGGATGTTGCTGCACTCCGACCACCCAGATTGCGGACCATTCAGGACATGTACATCAACGGCGTGCAGTTCCACCGGAGCACCGCTTTCGTTGATTGACGTGATCATCCTGCGCGCAGTCTTCTACTAAGCCAATACAAATTAATCATGTCTTGGACTCTATTTCAGTGGGCAAATGAAACGCAAACTGGTACCGACTGGTGACACCCGGATTACGGTACCGGTTGTGCGGTTATGACAGGTTCAGGTCAAAATAAGACTGCCTAGCAACATTTTGCAGGGACAGCGAAATCATGCAAGTTGGTCGATGATCAAAGGTAGGACGGTATAGGCGTAAGTGATGTTCATGCAACAGAGCTGGAGAGGTGGAACGCTAATTAATTTCGATACATGACGGAAGATAAATGTCAAAGATAAACGAACCTAACCCAGCCCATGTGGAACTGACCGAAGGAAATTGTAACTAGATTTGCAGGCAATCATATGCATTAGATTATAAGCATCCAAACTAGGACAAACCTCTTTCAAAATGGGACAGTTTTGGTCCTCTTTGATCAGTCATGTGAAGCATCCATAAGATAATAATTATAAGAGTTTTAACGAAACGTGGTTATGAACTACTTATGATTACAAAACTGCCTTCCTTTATTTCTTTCTTCAAAATCGTCATCGATGAATAAATCTTCGTCTCATTGCTAACCTTAAGAGATGGAGAATTTCATAAGAACTAAGATGTATCCATTTCACACTGGTAATCCATCTAAATTATAGTCTACTAGCTGAATCCAGTTGATTTTCTGAAGAAATTTTGTTAAAAAAAAAACTGGTTTTTCTTTCTGTGTAGAAGCATTCCTTTGACTAAATTTTTATCTTTCAACTACGCCGTATCCTGTCAGTTTGAACGTAATTTTTTTCTTGTATAACCTTAGATTAACTTCTTTTGTATAATGTAGCACTGAGAATTGCTCAAGCCTCACCCTCTTTTGACTAAGATAGTGTTAAAACTTCTATCAAAACATGCTTCTTACCCGAAAATAACACATTTTGTATTTTAGTTGCCTGAATAATTCTTATTGTTGGTTGAAAAATTATGTTTAATTTGTATAAGAGCCTCGGGTCTAGAACCAAAACCATTGCTTGCCTTCAAAACCCCTCACATGCCAAATTTGCTTCGATTTGCTCGATTAGATCTTGAGTTATGCAGAAACTTGTGTTTGATTTGTATGACACTCCCTCCTTTCAGAGTAGGGAGGAATCTCATACCATCATAAAACATCATAAAAGCATTTCTTGCCTTCAAAAACCACCACATGCCAAATTTGGTTCCGTTTGCTTCATTAGTTCTCAAGTTATGCAGAAATGTGTGTCTTATTTGTATGACAGTTCCCCCTTACAGAGCAGGGAGGAGTCTCGAACCACCATAAAAACATTTTTTGCTTCTAAAAATCCCCGCATGCCAAATTTGGTTCCATTTGCCTGAATAGTTCTCGAGTTATGCAGAAATTTGTGTTTCATTTGTATGAGAGTCCCCCCCCCTCCTTAAGATGAGAAGGGATCTCAGACCACCAAAGAAAAAATACTGCTTTCAAAAACCTTCTCAAATGCCAAATTTCGATCCATTTGCTTGATTAATTCTCGAGTAATGAAGAAATTTCTGACTCATATGTAATGGAGCCCCTCCTACCTTCCAGAAGGCAGAGGGGTCTCAAATCACTATAGAATTATTTTTTGCCATCAAAAAACCTCCACATGCCAAATTTGGTTCGATTTGCTTGAATAGTTTTTGAATTATGCTGAAATATGTGTTTCATTTGTATGACAGTCTCCCCCTTCCAGAGTAGGGAGGAATCTCGAACCACAATAAAAACAGTTTTTGCCACCAAAAACCCCCACATTCCAAATTTTGTTTCATTTGCTTGATTAGTTCTTGAGTAATGCAGAAATTTGTGTTTCATTTGTATTGGAGCCCCCTTTTCCAGAGAAGGGGTCTAGAACTATCATAAAAACCTTCCTCGGCTCAAAAAAAACCCTGCATACAAATTGTCATTCCGATCGATTCAGTAGTTTCCGAGTTTTTAAGGGTCAGTCAGTCAGTCAGACAGACAGACAGACAGACAGACAGACAGACAGACTGTTTCTTGGGTAATACTTCAAATACCAAAGCTTAACTTGAACTTTTAAGAGTGCCTACATAAAAATAAATTTCTGCAAATTATTTTTATCCAAATCTTTGATAAAACTTTGCCCATTACTTCGATGTCTAATGTATTTTAACCGGTCTGGCGAACATTGTGACTCAAGACTGACTTTTTTCACCATGCCTGTCTGTTTTACAAATAAACTCTAAAAAATATTTTAACTCAATATTCGGTGGTTGTATTGAAATTGCGACACCGAAGAAGTTTTTTTTTATCATCGTTGATTCGTTGATTCGTGTTTAATTTAATTAAATGTATTTGATTATTGGAGTTGAGCATGACCACCCACAGTTACTACTTTGTTATTTTCATATCAGCTGTAATTACACTGAGGGGTTAGCATACATTCTAAATGCGTAAAACCTGTTGATCGAGCAAAAGGGTAGGAATTTGTGACCGTAATATTCGTCTCTCTAATTAGGTATTAGGGAAGGTCCATTAATTATGACACGCAGTAAGGGGAGAAGGGGGGTTTGGGAAAACGTGACGATCCATACAAAAAAAATTGAAGGTCCATACAAAAAACGTGACAGAGGGGGGGTTATAAAAAGTCATTTTTTGCGTGACGTAATTAATGGACGTTCCCTTATCAGAGTTTTTTTTTGTAATCATGCATTTCCCGACTTAAAATTTCCGAGGTATTAACGGTTTTCTTGAAATTATCGGTAGCTGGCCACCCCGGAGATGTCGTTGCAATTGATTTAATGACACGGTGGTAAATGGTGAATACTCCAACTAAAGGGCCATACGGTCAAAATTTGGTCAATATCAACTTGACGTATTTCTTTCAATTTTCATAGCTCCGGGACTGTCAACCAAGAAATTTACGTGAAAGAGTGTTTGAATAAACGTCTGCTGCCTTTCCTGAAGAAACACGGTTGTTCCGTACTGTTTTGGCCGGATTTGGCATCTTGCCATTACGGTAAAAAGGCCATGGAGTGGTACGCCGCCAACAACGTGCAGGTGGTTCCCAAAGACAAGAACCCTCCCAACACGCCAGAGCTCCGCCCAATTGAGAAATACTGGGCTATTGTCAAGCGGAACCTAAAGAAGACCAACAAAACTGCTAAGGACGAGCAGCAGTTCAAGGCAAACTGGCTTTCTGCGGCGAAGAAGGTGGACAAGGTGGCTGTACAAAATCTGATGGCAGGGGTCAAGCGTAAGGCCCGGCAATTCGGATTTGGAAAAGCGGAAGCCTAACTGAATATTTTTCCTGAATTTTATACTAATTGAACTTGAAAAAGAAATTTAATTTGATTTTTTAAATAAACGATTTCACCGATTTACACGCGTTTTCCCTTGACCAAATTTTGACCGTATCACCCTTTATGCTCACAAGTTACAAGTAAAACATTACGAACATTACGATAATGTCAGCAAAAAATAACTCAACAAAACCGCTTGTTTATTTAAGAACAATAGATTTTAATATACAGTAAATAATTCTTCTTTCTGTAAAATTGTTAATCCTTCTTTCTGTGAAATTCTCGAACTTTCTGTGGTACACCTACCATCAGATTTCTTACAGTATCGGTGGCAGTTCTCCATCTTCTCATGTAATCTTCGATCCCATTAGCTTTCTTCACAGTTTCAAAGAGTTTCCGTTTAACCAGAGCCCAGTATTTTTCTATCGGAGAAAGTTCTGGACAGTTAGGCGGATTGGCTATTTTCGGCACGGATTCGTTTTCTTACACAAACTTGTTGATAAGGTTTTGATTCTTACAGCGACTCTAGTGGTCGGATTTGTAAACTATGACATCTAACGTGTTCCCTATAACAATTACATCATTAGAAGTTTTATTTCACGGTGCAGTTCGAACGTGTTTCAGAGAAATACAAAATGGTAGAAGAAAGATTATTGTACACAATCATTTGAGAAACCCTTCGTGTTTTGGGCCAAAACCTTCTAAAGTGTTGGGTTTCCCCGAAATACCGTGTGCCATGCTTTGAAAAAGTACAGAGAAACTTTGTCGACGGATCGCAAGCCTCAAAGCAAGCATCGGGCGGGTACTGTCAACCGTCAACTGCGGAACAAAGTCATCAAGGACATTAAGGCAAACTGCAACATCTCACACCGCGATTTGGCCAAAAAGTTTCGCCCGGACGCAATACCGTGCAACTATTCGTCTTCGGGAAGGCTTCAAGCCATACCGTGCCTGTAGACAACCAAATAGGGATCAAAAACAGAACAGCGTGGCCAGAATCCGTGCCAGAAAACTGTATGATCAGGTGTTGACAAAATTCAATGGCTGTCTCCTCATGGATGATGGTACATATGTAAAGGCCGAGTTCAAACAGCTACCGGGACAAAAATTTTACTTGGCTACGGCTCGAGGAGATGTTCCTGCCAAATTCAAGTTTGTGTTTGCAGATAAATTGGCACGTTAATACATGATTTGGCAAGGCACCTGTAGCTACGGTAGGAAGACCAAGGTTTTCATCACTGATAAGACATTTAATTCGGAGCTGTACAGAACGGAATGTTTCCAAAAGCAAATATTGCCATTCGTCAGATCCCTATGTTTTGGCCAGATCTTGCAAGCTGTCATTACAGTAAAACAGTGCTACAGTGGTATGAAACCAACGGCATTCAGTTTATACCGAAAGCCCACCAAACTGTCCCCAGCTCAGGCCGATAGAGAGATTTTGGGCTACTTTGAAGAAGAAGCTGAAGGTGAACAGCAAATCGCGATCCAACTTTGTCAAATTTTGCTCACGGTTGTACCAATTGTGATTGCGCACTTCCACTTTATTCGACGCCACTTTACCAAATGCAATCAGAATGTTGTACCACGAGATATAGTGAAAAGTATACTTGAGACGTTTCAGAGATCCGCGCAATAATACAAAATACTTCACTGAACGAAAAATGCCAGAATTAAACGAGGACATGCTTTATCAGACCCACCGAAGCACTAATTTCTAGAAACTTCTGTCAGTTTCAACGTGGCTCAAAGAATATTTCTAATATATCTACGTTTCCGAAGAAGCGGTATGTATCGATCATGGTTCGCACTTGTCTTATGATAACTCGTTAAATCTCACATCATTCCAGACAATGCCGCAATTATTTAATTTATTGCATTATTTTCGCCCGAAAATCTCTTATCGCTGTGACAGAAATTATGCTTCCGGCATCTCACATGAGTTGATTTATAGCAACAACGATTGACCCACAGGCACACTTTGTAGCACAACGGTGGCAGCACACAAGTCAGTGCAAGGATTGATAATAATTGAAAATATTTGTTATGCTCTCGCGCCAGGTTAATCCAGTTCACTGGCTCTAACATTCACCATCCGAACCGGAGTATTCAGGCACTATCAAGAAATTTCCAGAACTTGGTCAATGTCACACTTGCAATTGAGCAGTGCCAGGCGAAACTGGCCATAAAATGTCGATATTTTACACGAGCCTCTTGGATTTGCATGAAATTTCGCAAACATATTTATTATAACAGAATACGTATTTTGACATAAGGATATATTGTTTGGACTCAAGAGTAACTTTTGAGAAGGGCTTCTGTGTTTTTGAAAAACAGTAACACGGAAACCGTTCGTTTCAGAGAAAATGGTAGGGAATCAAAATGCCCATGAAAAAAGATACACTGAAAATACACATGCAAAAATCATAATTAAAACTTAAAATTTAACGCTATTTTTAATTCTTTTTTAATTTTCGATGGAAAATTATTGGCAAAATTTGGGCAAAATAAAATCATTGATTTTAAAGGTACGAACGGTATAAACTGTTATAAACGTTTTCCTAATAGCAACTTGTGGAAGATTTTCATAAAATTTATTCATGTTTATCAAGAGTACTTTTCAATGCCAGAATATGATTCTACATCAAATTTCTAATCGAAATGTTCACAATTATGATCTCCCTAAAGGTACCCGTTTTCGAGATATTTTGAATTTAATTTCATGAGTGGCTATAAACTTAAGAAACACGCCCTTTTCAAAAATATTTCGAGATGGTTCATCACAAAACTATGTTTGGTTCAACAAACATGGATATTTCAACAACTTTTGATTTGACTTTCACACGATTGGACAAATAATTTGAAAGTTATAATAGATTATTTAGATAGTTTGGATTACTGTTATTAATCCCACGACGGTTTGGTCGATTCGATAAGTAAACCCAGCTTTTGATAAACCTAAATAGTTGTTTTGATGTGACTTTTAATTATATGTACACAATAATGTGAAAAGGGAACTGCCAAGTATTTCTGAGGTATAAAGTAGGTTAAAATTAATAGACTTCGACTTCAAAGCTCAAATTTTGTTATTCTCCTTTAGTTTCGAAATATATTACAAGAGGATGAATTGTGGCTTGATCATTGTTGCAATGATGACTTTTAGCTTTGTCCTGAAGAACAAAAATCAGAACTTTGTTTTCTTGCAATGCTACTTTCTTATCTTTAGGAAATGATGACTGCTGTTTTTCAATGAAATCAGTAGTTACCATTTTTTCTAATTTTTCACTAAAGCATGACACAAATTCATCCACTGGTTTAACTATGGTTTCTATATCGCACCTATCAGTAGATATCCATTGCTCATAACATATTTCAATCAAGTTTTGCTTTTCTAGTTCTTTCAGCATTCATTGTTTAGGTTTAGTTTACGTTAACTTCACGAAATCTTAAGTATGTTTCGCGCAGTGACATCATCAACAACCTTTATGAACACGGTGACGCTTACCATCTTTTACAACGGAAACATAATCTTTTTCACTCGGCAATGATCAACTAACGTCATCATCGTGAAAGTATTGGAGAACTTTATGTTTAACTCAAGCCATGTCCACGATTACTATCTGGTGTAGATAATACTCCTTTTTGATAAGTCAATTTGTTCCTTCCTTTGCATGTAACTATTTATATCAAACTCTTTTACCACTTTTTGCACAGACCACGACTTGGGTAAAACTGTTAAAATACACAAGATTTTTTTTCCATGTTTTTTTAAACGGGTTGTTTTCGGCGATAACTCCACAACGGAACAACTTATCGGCCTAATTCAAATCACATTTTACGTTTTGGGCCAAAAGTAATCATATGGAAGTATTTCAAAAAATTCACAATTTTTGGTGTAAAAACTCAAAATTTTAAAAACTGTATTTTGATCATTGCATGGATAGGTAACGCATACAGCAATATAAAATGTATAAGCATGTGAATTTATCAACTCTATTTATTTTCTGTTGCTGTAACTAAAAATATTTTCTGTTGCTGTTGGGAAACAGTCTACAACACCTCAAAAATCTTTCAAATTCTACTTTCGTTTAGCTTTCCTGTTTAAGAAACTAGATATTGATTGTAGAATTGAAGTAGTGTAAATAGAACGATATATCAGTTACGATGAAACATTAAAAAATGGCCAGTAAAAGTCAATAAAATCAATAATGTTGAAGTAATCTCCTATAACTTTCAAACTATTAATCCAATCGTGTTAAAGTCACAGAAAGAGTTGTTAGAATATCCATGTTGGTTGAACCAAACATAGTCTTGGTCATGGACTATATCTAATAACTTATGAAAAGGGCGTGTTTCTTAAGTTTTTAGCCACTCATGAAATAAAATTTAAATATCTCGAAAACGGTTACCTTAATGGAGATCATTACCATGCACATTTCGATTAGAAATTTCATGTACTATCATATTTTGGCATTTAAAAGAAGTTACGTTAAACATAAATAAGTTTTATTAAAATCTTCTACAAGTTGCTATTAGAAAAACTTTTTTAACAATTTTTTTCCATGTTGTTCTTACTTCTGAAACAATAGTTTTTTTTGTCCAAATTTTACCATCGAAATTTGAAAAAAATAGTGTATTTTGAGAAATTGAATTTTAAGTTTTAATTATGATTCTTGCATGTAAAAAAAATTTGTAGAATCCCTAGCATTTCTTCACGGACACTTGGTCTCTAAAACGAACGATTTCCAAGTTACTGTTTTCCTAAAACTGTTGTATCAAAAACACATAAGCCCCTAAAAGTTACTCGCAGAAGGAACGGGTCAAATTACTGTGCCACTATACTGTTATTCCGTACACGTTTGCAAAGTTTCGGCCAAATCTAAAATACTAAAACTTTGTAATTTACTGATACAGCGTAGAACCGCTCTATTGTGAATATAAAATCTGTATCCACATTAATCCGGACACCTTCAAATAATTGTAACTTTTGAAATATTACACGTAGGATTGAAAAATTTCACTGTGATATAGCTGAGAGTCTATGATGAAAAAGACTATGATTGATGTTTACATTTTATGTTTAGTATTCAAGATGGCGACGAAAGAAAAAAGAGCGCTAACGATTTTTTTTCGGGCGTACGGCAAATCCTGACTTGTCAATACGGGACCTTGCAAAAACATTGGATTTGCCTAAATCCACTGTTCACGATGTGCCCAAATCATTTTCGAAACCTTTGACTGTGGAGAGGAAACCGAGAAGTGACAAAAATCTGATCCTGTCATGGACAGAAAGGTGAAAAGGATATTAACGAAAAACCCAAATCTCTCCATTCGAACGGTGGCTCGTAAAATAGGGATGTCGCCTGATTTTGTCCAAAAATCAAAACAACGTTTGGGACTTAAGTCGTATAAAGCAAAAACCGTTCCAAATCGCAACGACAAACAGAACTTGGCAGCAAAATCACGGGCTCGATGTTTGTACTGCGAATATTTGACGAAGTTTTCATGCGTTGTTATGGACGATGAAACTTATGTCCTGGAGGATTTCAAGCAGCTTCCAGGGCTGGCTTTTTATTCTGATATGGCCAGAAGTGCTACAGCTGAGCATTTCAGAACGATGAAGGCATCGAAATTTCCCAAAAAATACCTTTTGTGGAAAGCAATTTGCACGTGTGGCAAACAGAGTAAATCTTTCGTCACTATAGGCACAATCAACAAGGAGATCTATCAGAAAGAGTGTCTGCAGAAGCGATTGCTACCCTTCATCAAAAGTCACAAAAAAAACCTTTGTTCTGGTCCGATTTGACATCATGCCACTATGCTAAAACTGTGATGGAGCAAATCAAGTGAACATTGTACCATAAACCTCAGACCCGCCAAATTGCCCAGAGCTATGACCAATCGAGAGATATTGGGCTCTTATGAAGCGGAAGCTTTCGGGAAAGAAGCAAGGAATCAAAGACATCAAACACTTCCAGCAAAGACGGCTTCTACGATTTCTGAAGAGTCTGTACAAACCCTAATGGACGGAGTTAAGCGCAAAGTTCGAAAATTTTATGCAAATACCGAATAATTATGTTTTGTCTTCACGAATTGTTAAAACACATCCCATAAATTTGAAATAAACAACTACGACGGAAATATAATGCGAAATTTATGTTTTATTCATGTTTTGAGGTGTCCGGATTATAGCGGATACTGACCTTAGAAGGAAAAATTGGCATCGCACAGTGGTTCACCTTAAGGCAATTAATCAGAAAATGAATAAATGAATAATAGGATATGTGACGAAGAGCATTTTAGTTATTGTTATGACGTAAGAACTGTACGACTCTAACAAAACGCGGCTGAAGGCAAGACACAACACTTAGCGTTCCTATCATTTGAATTATAAGAACAATAAGTGTTGTGTCTCGATTCACTTCGCGTTTTGTTAGTGATGAAGAGCATGGTTCTGATTTTATTGGTTTGGGTGTATCGCGACTTTCAAACCGACACGGAACTAAGTGTTCTATAATAAATGCACTTCTACAGTTGAGCCATTCTTCACCTATGCTAATGTTGCGTTATATTATCGATCAACCCAGTTTCACCCCCACACTAAATTCTTAAAAAGCAATTCCGATATTATTAAAAGCTATAAAGTAGAGCGAGGTTCCACCCTTCCTTCTTGTCAATTTATCGGATATCCAAGAAACTAGTGCTTCCTAGAGGTTGAACCTTTCTCAAACGATCGAGCAGAGTGTCTGTCAAATTGTATCGAATTACGCTCAACGCTTTCCGTTCCATTAAACATGTCGTTGGGATAATTCGCGGTTTCTCAACTAATCAAGGGCACGGTGATGCACGGCACGTGATTTAAATTTGTCCACATCAACGACTTTCTGGGTCTTCTATTTCGAAACCACTGAGTGATCGTCGGCAAATGGGGGATTCTTTTGATCTACTACGAGTTGCTGTTGTAATGCGTCCTCGGTTTGCAGTGCAGTACCGAGACTCGGCGTCGGAGTTTGTGGTTAGCTTCAATCGGTGTATTATTAAGCATATTTTTGTCAGCAAAGAGAAAATATTAGTTTGGCACGTTGGAAGAAAATAGAAGAGAAGTTCGTTGATGCCTAATCGCTTGAGAGAACCACTTGCGTGGGTCGATCGAATGCGTTTGTTTGTACTTTGGACCGGTGCGGTGTGGTGTTGTATAAACACGCAGTGAATTTTCCGTTAGTCAAATTTCCTAGTTGGCTCGAGCTGATGGGGACTTTGAATAAGTGTTTGAGTTTCTACTTTATTTTTTTGGATACGGTCCAGTGCGTAGGAAGCGACCAAGCACGAAGAAAGGTGATAGAAAGCCATGCGTGCATAAATTAGAATAAATAATTACACGATTTGTCCGAGCGGTTCCCCATCGGTGAGGAGCCTGTTCGAGCCGGGAGGGTATTGGAATAGGAGCGAGGGCGAGTGGCATTGTGAACTGCGCTTCTGCCTCTCTGTTTGCTTAATCATATGCAGTAGATTTATCGTCTACTTGGGTGGCTAGTGAGTCGAAAGGGAAGTTGGTGTGACAGCTCAATTAACTGATAGCATGTTAGCCATTTTCCGCACGCTTTAGCCTGATGGTTTAAAATAGATTTGCTGTCTGTTGGTTTCTCAGACCAGTTAAAGTGAAACTGAACATTTGAAATGTAGTTGTACAATCTACATAATTCTTCATTTTAAACTGCCATTGTACCAATAGACTTGATTTATCCAGACGCTTCATTTACCCATCATCTCATATCAAATATTTACCGGCTCTTCTTGGGTAAAAGTTGTCCATTAGAAATCATTTCGAACGACCATTAGTGCGATAAATCAATCCCAGCGGCGCCCACGTAACTCAAGCAGCAGCCCCGAAGACCCTCTAATATTAGTTTTCAATTAAACCCCCATAAAACCCTTTCAACATAAGTAGGTAATCTGGAGATCGCACTCCGTCGGCACTATACTTTATAAATCATAAGATTAGATCAGTTCGAAAAAGAAGATCCCCCCACACACATTCAGGGAGCGCGGAAAGAAATGGAAATCCTACGCGATCATTTATATTAACTCTCACCCGCGCTCAGATTTGATTTCGCCATCGCATCCAACAGAGAGTTGCAGCAGAGACAGCTGCTGCTGCAGGCGTCTTCACGAAGACGCGTGGTTGTTGGTCCCCCTACTTTGTGTTCGGAACATAACAATAACAATAACAATAATCGCCCAGAGATGATCGTCTCCGATGTCCCTCATCGCCGTCGTCGTGGGGGCGGCAGATATGGTTCTCCCCTCAGGTCGACATGTGGTCCAGCACAACTGAACGGCCATTTTCGCGTGATCATCACTACTTATCTCTATGCCGACCACAAACTCTGCAACATAGCTGAACCGAAAGGTAAGGGGAATTGAGTAAACATCCCCCAGGTATATAAATAACGATTATAGTGTGTTTGTTTTTGTGATTACTGTCATTTTTTGGTTGTGGTGTATGTCGTTGAAGGCACATTTCTCACCGGATTTAAACGTTTCCTGGTGTTGAGGGACCCGAAGTGTGTCACTCCGGCACATCTTTGGCAACAACAAAGTGCTTCGGATTGCCATCCCCGTCTATAAATTGGAATATTATGTGCATTGGTGGTGATTATTGATTTCTCCTAATTCGAACTGTGATGAGATAGGAGGCCGAAGGTGTGAATAATTACAGTGAATAACCACGCCAGCAGAACTTAATCCAATTAGTGCGTATAATTAGTCAGAATTTGCATGTCTATTTGTGGTTCTGTGGCAGGGGAACGACACTCTTGAAAGGTGCTTAATTTGGAACGGTACGGACCACCCAGAGTGCGATAGGTTCCGCCTGGGTACTTCGTGTTTCTTCTTCAGCGTGGCTGGTAGTGGAGCGTGACATTTGTGGTTATTGCTTTCTGGAGATTGATTTTATGGTCGAAAGATGCAAGATTTTCATGTTGGCACACTATTTAAAAGATTGTTATTTTTTTTTGTGTGTGGATAATCTTGATTTATGCATGAACTGCATTTTAAGCTCATATCATTCTGATTCAACAGGACCATGTTGATGGTAATCATACGTCTGTTATGGAAGATTAACTGAAAAAAAAGTGTTTCAATCGGCAATAAAGCTTGGATTGTGGGTTAGAATCCAGCATGTGATACAGTTTTATCTTGAAATAGCCTTGACGTAGAAGAAATACTTATTGACCATTTAAATAAAAGAGTAGGCGTTTAAAAAAACACAACACATTTTTCAGTAATCAACAGAGTTACCAATACCAAAACGACCATTATTTATAAAAACTGCTTCTAAAATCTGTATCCACATTAATCCGGACACCTTCAAATCATTGTAACTTTTGAAATATTGCACGTAGGAATGAAAAATTTCACTGTGGTATAGCTGAGAGTCTATGATGAAAAAGACTATGATTGATGTTTACATTTCATGTTTAGTATTCAAGATGGCGACGAAAGAAAAACAAGTGCGCGAGCGAATTTTGTACGGGCGTACGGCAAATCCTGACATGTCAATACGGGACCTTGCAAAAACATTGGATATGCCTAAATCCACTGTTCACGATGTGCTCAAATCATTTTCGGAACGTTTGACGGTGGAGAGGAAACCGAGAAGTGACAAAAACATTGGACGCGCTGATCCTGTCATGGACCGAAAGGTGAAAAGGATATTAACGAAAAACCCAAATCTCTCCATTCGAACGGTGGCTCGTAAAATAGGGATGTCGCCTGGTTTTGTCCAAAAATCAAACAACGTTTGGAACTTAAGTCGTATAAAGTAAAAACAGTTCCAAATCGCAAAGACAAACAGAACTTGGCAGCAAAATCACAGGCTCGACGTTTGTATTGCGAATATTTGATGAAGTTTTCATGAGTTGTTATGGACGATGAAACTTATATCGTGGAGGATTTCAAGCAGCTTCCACGGCTGGCTTTTTATTCTGCTATGGCCAGAAATGCTACAGCTGAGCATTTCAGAATGATGAAGGCATCGAAATTTCCCAAAAAATACCTTGTGTGGCAAGCAATTTTTACGTGTGGCAAAAAGAGTAAATCTTTCGTCACTACAGGAGATCCATCAACAAGGAGATCTATCAGAAAGAGTGTCTGCAGAAGCGATTGCTACCCTTCATCAAAAGTCACAAAGAAAAACCTTTGTTCTGGCCCGATTTGGCATCATGCCACTATGCTTAAACTGTGATTGAATGGTACCAAACAAATCAAGTAAACATTGTACCAAAAACCTCAAACCCGCCGAATTGCCCAGAGCTACGACCAATCGAGAGATATTGGGCTCTGATGAAGCGGAAGCTTTCTAGAAAGAAGCAAGGAATCAAATTGATGTCTTTGATTTCCAGAACATTTCCAGAAAATTTGGACAAAGACGGCTTCTACGATTTATGAAGAGTCTGTACAAACCTTAATGGGCGGAGGTAAGCGCAAAGTTCGAAAATTTTATGCAAATACCGAATAACTATGTTTTGTCTTCACGAATTGTTAAAAAAACATCCCAGGAATCTGAAATAAACAACTACGACGGAAATATAATGCGACATTTATGTTTTATTCATGTTTTGAGGTGTCCGGATTATTGCGGATACAGATCTTCTGTATTCTTAAGTATGCTCAAGTGATTAGTCTGTTACAATATCTGGAAAAAGTTGTAGCTTCCTTACTTCCTCCGGAACATCTAACTTGTGCTGGCCGGCGAAGAACAGTAGCCCAGGAAGCTGCCGGAAGTGCGCCTTGACGTAAGTATCGCCATGACGTAAGTATTGACGTAAGTATCCATGATGAGACAATAAGGCTTCGACAGCATCTGGATGTACAGTTCCCGGGTCCGTGACTTTCCCACCGTATTTTGCCGTTCGTCACGATTTGTAGCCTTCTGCACTTAGTACGCATGCAGTCCCTCCCGGTCCTCTGAACTAAAGACTTGAACAGATTTAACTTTTTGGCCACATTCCTGACCGAAGCCGCAACCTCGGGCGGTCAATCATGCTCATGCTCATCCCTGACCAAAACATTGGGATTCTGCCTAAACGCTTTCACGACACGCTTGTGATGCTGATCACAAGCTACTTCCAAACTAAAGGGTATTCCAATCCAAATTTGGTCAAACAGTAATGTGTCTGAGTCGGTCAAAGTAAAGCTTCCTTTTTTCGTTTAACACCTGCCGTAAGATTTTGTACAGTCTCTTTGTCCACGTTATACGCCGCAGAACACCAGTTTACCTCACAACAGCATTTTGAGTCTTCTTATGGTTCCGCTTGACGATGGCCCAATATTGTTCATGGCCATGGCCTCCATGGCCTTTTTTCCGTAATGGCAAGATGCCAAAATAGAACGGAACAATTGTGTCGCTTCAGGAAAAGCCGTAGACGTTTGTGTAGGCACGTGGAGAACGTGGTTTAAAGACCTGCACGTTAGTCGTGATTTCATCCGTATGATGAGTAGACTTATGTCCAACCACTACCAGTTAGATGCACATCTCTTTCGAATTAACCTCGTGGACAGCAATCTTTGCCGGTCTGAAGAAACGGTTATGATGGTATCGATCACGCAGCCTGGCAATGCACGGATAATGACGCCGCCAGAACGCAACTCTTGAATACCCTAGGCCCAAGGAAGACAATCTTATGTTCCTATAAGAGATGTGTTGGGATCTCGCGATCTGTGCTATAGGCAAACGATTTGTGTGTTTCTTCAAATGTCAAGTATAAGAATTAAATCTGCTTGCGTTTTTGTTTTTCATCCAACATCCAGCCAAACACAAAAAGGGAGCCCTGACCATTCGGTCCAAGTCCTACTAATCCTAGCATTAAGTCATTACATTATACAACAATCAATGAACTAAAGCCACCGTAAAGCTAACGCAATTGAGTCACCAAATAAATGAACTAGTTAAAAAAAATATTCTAATATATGATGAACACTCATTTGTCATTTTGAAATACCTTGTTTTTTTCGCAATAAATATTCATAAATATTCAATAAATAGTCAAAATTTGGCATGCGTATCAATTGATTAACTTTTTTTTTATAATAGAGAATTGGAATTCATTTTTTTTTTTCAGAAGTTCAATAAGTATTAAACACAAAAAAAAATTCAAGGATAAGGATCTGACTAACTATATCTATATTGCCGGGCCTTTGCTTAGCCCCTGCCATCAGCTTCTGAACAGCCACTCGTCCACTTTTGCCGTCGCAGAATGCCACTTTGCTATAGACTGATTCTCGCTTCCAAAAGTTTCTTGGGTCTTCTTCAGGTTCCACTCGATGGTAACCAATATTTACCGATTGGATGGGAATCTGGCATGTTAAGAATTTTAGTCGATGGTTCTTGTTCAGCTGCACGTTGTTGGCATTTTTTTGTTGGGGCGTAGAATCATTGCGTCCTCTGAGTTGAACTTTTGTGGTATACGTTTGTGCTATACTAAGGACTGTATCGAAAATAAATTATCCACATATTTTTCTTTCAAATCATCTTGATCGATTCTCTTTGCGTGTTGCGCGCCTCTTCTTCTTGTACCCGGCGATTCGTTATCGAGAACCATTTTAAAAGGGCTGTCGTCCGATATTTTTACGACATGCCCAGCCCATCGTAGTCAACCGATTTTTGCGATGTGTATGATGGGAGGTTCTCCAAGCAACTGATGCAATTCGTTGTTCATTCGCCTCCTCCACGTTCCGTCTTTCAACTGCACTCCACCGTAGTTCATGCGTAGCACCTTCCATTCAAAGACACCAACGGCGCGTTGGTCCTTCACTAGAAATGTCCATGTTTTGTGGCCGTAGAGAACTACCGGTCTTTGGTAGATATTAGCGTCCTTCGGAGTCCAAAGTAGGCACGATTGCCAGCCATAATGCGCCTTTGTATCTCTCTGTTGGTGTCGTTATCGTTGGTCACCAATAAGCCCAGACACACGAATTCGTCTTCTACCTCGATTTTATCACCGTCGATCTGAACTCATCGTAGGACGCTAACATTGTCTTCTTGTGAGCCTCTTCCCTTCATGTATTTTCTTCTCAACGCATTAATCACAAGCCCAATCCTACCAGCTTCAACCTTAAGTCTAATGTACGTATCCGCCATCGTTGCATGATGCAATATCAACGTCGTCGGCGAAGCCAAATGGTTGGACAGACTTCCTGAAGATTGTGCCACTCGTGTCTACTCGAAGATTCGAAGGGACTCGAGACTTAAGTAACAATTTCAGTCCTATTCCAGCCGTATAGCACTCCTCCCGGCATTGTTGATGAAACTACGTTCAAAACTATTTTGTCCACTAATGCCTCCTGTATGCATCTTTAAAGCCAAAATGTGTACAAAGTGGCCCACTCTATAGACGGTTGTGAAAACAAATTAATAAAACCTTTCTAAGACCATAAAGATTTTGAAAATGGTCTAGTGAAAAGTGTTATGACCACTTGAGAACCATCATAAAACCTATTGGCTGCCATTAAAACCAGCATTCGGCCAAATGGCCACAGCTGTCAAACTTTACGGCGATATCGTGGTTGGTTTTTGTTATTCTGCTTTGTTCGATTCTCTCTCTCTCATTCAACAGTAGATATTTTTTAGAGCTGAGCTTTTTTTACAGCGTATCATGCTCCAAATCATATGCGCAATTAATGTTATGGTGAATATTGGCACGATTAGAGCCGAAAATTAATGCGCCTCGGAAAGTTGCGAGTTTACAACCACAAAAACAAAATTGAATGAAATATTTACGATAAATTAATCATGAAACTCCTGAAAATTGATGGAATTCAATAAGGTTATCTGAAAGAATACCAAAGTTGGTCTTTGATCTACAGTTCAATTGTATTACCTTTAAAATTTGGTTTTTTTCCACATTTTAATTATTTCATATATTTTAATATGGCGATTGGAAGAAATCACAGTTTGGCCAAAAAGCCAATTTATCTTGAAATTAGAAGAAGAATTAGTATCTCATTTACCCAGCTATCTCGATAATGTGTAGATCTCAGTGTCTCGTATAATAACTTTATTAGTAGACAAACTGAGATCTGAATTGAGAAATCGCTATTGTCGACTAGCAGTATTGGTAAATGAATCATTCAATTTGTCTTACCACATAGCTCAAACTAGGTCATTTGTACCATGCTTATAAATAATGCGCAATCTTATGCGTTATTATTGGAGGCAAAATGGTTTTAAAATGCTTTTTCAACTGACCATGATAAGATAATATGAATGAGTCCTAAAACGGTATTTCAGAACAGCATTTTATGAGTTTACCAATAACCACCAATTTTATGAGTTTACCAATTTATAAAGTCAAAATAAAATCTTAGATAGGAGTAAAAGGAATTTTAAAAGTCAAGGTTTTAAGATCGTTGTAAATAAGCTGTGTAGGTTCTTATAAACCTGATTTAAATTTGAAACCTGTTGGCACCCCTTGCTGCCATAATAAAACCGAATTGATTTCAAGTTGCTCTCATAAAACTTTAATAAAACTAAATAAAGCTGGATGGTTTCGGCAATGTTACTTGGGGAGTGTCTCTGATACTCGGACGACAAACATCACTCGATCCATCCACTTTGACCAACCACGTCAACTTTTCCGGAAATCCATATTCGTGCATTATCTGCCATAGCTGGTCTCGATCGAAGGTATCATAAGCTGATTTTAAATCGATGAAAAGATGATGTGTGGGCACGTTATATTCGCGACATTTCTGCTGCACTTGCCGAATCGTGAAAATCTGGTCCGTAGTAGCGAAAAGGCATTAGAAGGTTTTCCAGAAAGTCGTTCAGGAAAATAATAAAACTAAATTGATTTCTAATGATTTCCATAAAACTTCTATAAAAACTAATAATATTGAATGGTTTTGGCAATGTTACTTGGGCAGTGATTATTTCAAAACCAATCAATAACGTCCATGTATCCGACATGTAAGACATATCGATATTTTGAACTTAACCCACTTGCTTCACCTCCAAATGTTTACGGAAAAAGTTCATTTTGGATGTGTTCTTAACTTGACCTCAATAATTATGTTCCACTTTGTAAATCTTGTTCCGGCGAAATCTTGAAAATAAACACCACCCTAATACTAACAACCAACTGTCGAAATTCAGTCAGTAAGAAATTCTCATCACACTTTACCAGGAAACTTGAACTGAATAAATCAAACCATCAAAACTCGTGAATCCGCAACATTTCAAACAAATATGTAAAACAGCCAAAGCCAAAAAAACAAAGTCGCAATAATTCCTTCCAACGAACCGCCCAAAGTCAACCTACTTAGAAATTCCGCTCAGCCGTTTGCTTTTACGAGATATTTTCGGCCATTAGTACCAGGTAATTCGTAACCATTTTCGGTTGTAAAGCGGCTGAAATAAATTTGTCACGTCCACTCCCGGTCCCGGCTGCGATGATAGATGACCGGTGCGCGGCCAATTCCAATACATGGTATGAGAAAATAGCTTCTCCACAAAACTAAGACAATCGACTGAACATAGTCGAAAATGGCAAGATGTTTCAGCACCCATCAGAACTGACGGTTTTACGATCTCCTGTGTCAGTGAAATTTGTCCAAAAGTTCCTAGATACGTTTATATTGCGCGTGCCCGTAGTGACCGAACATGCCTTTAGATTTATTACTTTTGAAATGTCTAAATTTGGATGCCAAGCATAAACAATCATCCAACGAATTCCTACACAGGGAGAAGATCAATGGGGTGATTTGGAAAATAATCGAAACTCGTAAAACTCGACACAACCTCAACCACAAAAAAAACTAGTACCATTGCCGAAAAAGGGGGGCATGAGGTACCCTCGCTGCGACATCTGACAGTTTAGGTGTGCTTGTTTTGAGTTTATTCGAAAACATGTTTTATTGTTCTACGCATAAGAATAGCTGAGAACTGGTGTTTGTGTTTCAAATTTTCATGCGAACCGAGGAAGCCTATCAGCGACACGGTTGTCACACACCGGCAGTGGATGATGAAGAAGAAAAAGGCGATCATAAAAGTGTTTATGAGGTACTAAAAAATTTAGTTTATGCGTCCGGAGAGGTCGTGGTATGGCGACGCGATTTTTTCTTCTCAAACCGTTTCTGATTTCGATTAGCATAATTTCAACGTGAGTACATTCGATACTGTGGGACCACGCTATTCGTTGTGGTTACTGGGAATGGGCATTTTGCATAAACATCGCATCCGCGACGGGAAGGAAAAGCGAAGAAATAGCACATTTTTTCTCAGCATCACGCGACGGGTGACGATTAAGATGAGCGAGTTGAAGGCCTACCGGGTGAAACGATCAATATATATGGATGGATATGCAATGAGCCATATCCCTGCTGCCAGGGGCGTGAATCGTAAATTCGGAGATGGACGCGAAATCACGGCAAACTAATCGAAAATTTACGATAACTGCACTTTGATGAGGACGATTTCGCCTGGCACTAGGCTTTTGTTTCGATAGAATCGGGTTATAGGACTTCATTGTAGGAAACGATGCGCGTTGCCCGTCGTTGAAATCCGAGACAGACAGTATCTTTTATGCTGTTTGGAGATAAAATCTCACACCCAGCTGCTGGCTCCACGATTTGTCACGTTACGATCGGGCAGATGTGCGACGACATTCACATTCGAAATTTCCCGTATCGGACTTTTCATCACCCTGGGCCATAAATTCGAGAAGCTCCCGAAAGCGTCGATTTCAGCGAATAGCTGCTGTTGTCGAGCGAGAGTGGGTGAACGTGGGAAGCTATGAGCTTCACTTCCTACGAAGGAGCAAATGTTTATGGGGTGATGAAAAACATAAATCTAATTAGCTTACTACAGCACATCGATTGAAGCAAAAATGCGAAATCGGGGAACATAACATGCATTTAATCGACTTTTTACCCGAACACTGAATTCATCCACGAAGTATGTAGCAAGATACAGATCTCACCTGGCCTTATTGGTTTTGTGCAAGTTCAAATTAATAATTTTTGCACCCCCTTTCATCAAACGCACCATAGAGGGTGGGAGAATGTATGACTCATGGAGCGCAATGAAAAACCTTCATAATTTATGACTGCATTTATGACCCACATATTGCACCACGTCGGCTGTCGCTGACGAAGCGAACGAACAGTAACCGAACAGCGGGTGTGAAAAAGTCCGAAAACATGACATTTTAATTCGCCAGCACCTCCATATTTCGACATGACGCTGAAATGGGTTTTGATTTTAGTTTGGCAACGTTTTAATTACCGTCGTGTATTTTTGAAATAGGGTGTGCTTGGTAGACTGTTCAATGTTACTCTACCGACAATTCAAGGAAAGCAAGAAGCGAAAAGTGAGAACCGTGCAAATACAATGTACTGACACATAATATTTTAGGGACATCTCTAAAAGCATCGCTCAAAGTCAGAACTCTCCAACTGTACGGATAGTACAGCCACTTGAATAATCGAGTGTTAACTGAGTATTTATTTGATGAATTTCTCTTGTGGGAGGCAAGTAGTATCAACCTGCGAAGACAAGGTAAAGATAATTTTTTCATAACCGAAAATTTTAAAGAATGCGGTATGTAAAAGATCGACATACGAAGATTTCAAGTGTTTTTTTATATGTAAACCAAATTTCAGCAATAGTTTGAAGGTTCAGTTAAACCACCAAGAAATTTCGACCAAGAAATTTCTTTCTTTCACAAACAATAAGCTCCGCATTTAAACATTACCGATTATATTTGAATGTGCACACTTCCATTTTGGAAATGTAAAATTTTCAAACCAGGCACGTATTTAGTAATATTTGAAACTACGGGTTTTTGTAATTTATAATCAGATTGATCTCACCAGAAGCCGCCTCCAAAATAGCACTTGTTGTAATTTGTAAATTTGTAAAAATGAGAATGTTCAACGTTGGTTCGTAAAAGCGAGAGCTTTTCTTTAAAAGCACGTTAAATCAATGACTTATATCTTTGTTCCACTTTGCTTGGTTGATGAAGGTATTACACCTTCGATAGTGATTCATTAAACATTAATGACTTAAGCTCGATTCAAAGTAAATCTAGACGCCCGGTTTAATACACCACCACGTCCCTGGTGGCTGGTGGCAAAGAACATTTCACAGGCATTTGTTGATGTTTCATTGACGAAAAAACTGGTGAGAAGTTTTCCTCGATTAATCGACGCATCTTTAAATTACGGATTATGGAACTTGAGAAAAGAAAATTAATTGTACACAAACATCTAGAGAATCCGTCGTGGTCGCAATAGCAAAAAAGTTGAAATTCTCAAAGTCAACGGTGTGTCTTGTAATCAAATGTTACAAGTATACACTGAATGTGGATAGCGGCACTAGGAAAAAAGAGCTGAGGAGAAAAGTGTTGAGGTACGTGAACGGTAAACCAGGTGTCTCCACACGTGATTTGGCAAAGAAATATGATTTCAACTTTTCCACCCTGAAACTAAATTTAGTGACTAAAAAGCGAGCACGATTACTATACGAACGAGTTTTGAAGAAATTTGATGGCTGTATTTTAATGGATGACTACAAATGTAAAAACAAATACAAATACAAACAAATCCCTAGACGGAAATTTTACCTGGCAACTGGTCGTGGGTATATCCCTTCCAGGTATGAATTTGGTTTTGCTGATAAGTTCGCTCGAAAACTAATGATTCGGCAAGGAATCTGCAGTTGTGGCCTCAAAATCAAGGTTTTCATAACATCTCACACAATGTCGTCGAAGGGTTACATTAGTGAGCTTCTGAAAAAGCGGAGTTTATCCTTCATTCGGCAACACAGGACCAACGTTATGTTTTGGCCGGATCTAGCCAGCTGCCACTACTCTAAGGAGACTACTAGAATGGTATGCTGCAAACAAGGTTAATTTCGTCGCCAAAGAGATTAATCCTCCGAATTGCCCTGAGTGCAGACCGATCGAAAAATATTGGGCAATTGTCAAGCGAAAATTTCGAGAATGCGGTAAATAAGTATCAAATGCACAACAAATGCGTTTAAAGTGGAGTAAGTTCGCCGGTACAGTGTCACCAGCGACTGTCTAGATCATGATGGCATCGATCACAAGTAAAGTGCGACAGTTCGTTCGAAACGGTGAAATGTAACAACTTATTATATATCGTTTGAAGCTGAATAAACACCCTTTTGTTTGACGTTTTGATCAACCGTTGTATAATTCTTGAGCTGTGATCACTTAAATGCGTCCAAATTTACTTTGAATCGGGCTTTATGGTTTATTTTGAAATCAACCATCCGTTCTGGAAGGTATGATGACAAGATTGTTAAAAAAAAATCCGTTCTATGATAGCACAACACTCTCAACTCCCTATTTATTTTTCGGCAGCAGTAATTGACTTAAGGAGATCAAATTTCATGCTGCAGCTCGTAACTTTCGCAACTCTTACTTTTTGTATCTACTCCAATACTTTGACTATCCGCTTGAAAAATGCTGTAGACTTGCTGTTAAACTGTTGTCAACATCATCTAGCCGTAAAAAATAGATTAGGGTTTCGTAACCAAACGGAAACAGAAGCGTACGTAAAAAATGAAAATGGATTGTGAACTAGTTCACGTTTTCAGGAATCCAACCCGAAAACGTGATCTAGTTCCTGATTACGAGATTCAATTCATGCGGTAGTTTTTCTTTATTTTTTGAATTCATGACTGCAGTTCACGGATTTGGGCATGGATTTTTTGTTTCATGCAATCTGTGTTGCTACAACGAAGACTCTCTCATAATGTAGAACAAAAAAAAGGCTCAAGTTCATCCGTAGGATGAAAATCCAATTTGAGCACTAACCGAGCAAAATCTAACTTCTTAAAGAGAAGCCAATTGGAAAATAATTGTAATGTCAAGATCAGAATGAAATCAAAATTTGATTGCATTTTTCTGGTGACAAATTCGAAACCAAAGATATTTTTTATCTTGCATGAATTTTGCATTTTCCTTTCAAAGAGAAGGGTTGTTTTGTTTTCTTTATCTTGACAGAAAACCATTTTGCTACCACCTAGAACAAATATACAGGGTGGCAATGGATGCCAGTCAGTTTTTTTTTGTCTTACTGTATCTCTTGTACAGTTTTGTTTATCGATATGTGCATATTTTATATTGTACGTATAACCATATAGCATGTGACGGATGTGATTTGTTTTAGAAGATTGTTTGTTTTTTGCTTACTGTTTTGCTATAAACATGGACGCAAAATTAGAGGTTGTAGTAGATTAAAATTTGAAGAAATTTAGACCGAAATCATAATATACAACGAAAGACATGGAAGTCATCCATCGGTTGAGACCGAAATTGATGAATTCTACACTCCTGAGTGACCCGAACAGCGTTCTTACTGTTGGTTTAAATCGGTTCTCAAACCCGCAATTTTAACGTAATTGTCTATTCCATTGTCCATGTTCCATGTTTATTCCAAATTTTGATTTAAATCGACGCTACAGCGTATTTTTGTATGTAGAAGGAGATGTTCGCTCATCACCATGAGGCACCAAGAGCGAACATCAATGTTTTTGCGCTAGAATGAATGATGTGAAGAAAGTGTTGAAAATTCCGTCAAGTGCGGCATGGTAGGAAATCTAACAGATGTTTTGAAAATTGAGCGAAAAAGGCATGTGTATCCAATGGTACTCGAACCATGGACGTCAATCTTGCTAACATTCCACTGCGGAGTAGGTTGTAGACAACGGAACAAGTCCGCCACTTCAACGGGCAAAAATTGACGCATGGAAGAACGCTCATTTACCACTGTGGCTTGTATAGTTATTCTGGCGATCTATTGTGTGCACTCTGTTTATTGATGCGCACATGGGAGAGGAACTCTCTCCTTTTTTGGGTTTGTTTTGATTCGCACCGACTGACGTGATAATCGTTAGTCCTCGCACGGAGAATAAATAACATATAAATTAATGTATTTTTGTATTCGTTTGAAATAAACCACTCACATTCGTGAGTGGCCTAAGCAGCGTTCTTACTGTTGGTTTGATTCGGTTCTCGAGCTCCATATTTTAACGTATTTTAGTATCCTACTAGACTGTACCACACACACTTGTGAGTGACCCTAACAGCATCACTATTGATGGTTGAAATCGGTTCTCAAACTCGTTCTGTTAACGTATTTTTTAATCCTACTGAAATAAACTACCCACACTTGTGAGTAACATCAACGGCATTCTTAGTAGAACGACAATTGTATTAGTAGAACGATTGTGATTGGGAAACTAGGAGAATTTAAAATTAACACTTCATTTGATCACTTTTAAAATAATTAAAAATAAAACATTGAAAGATTGCTTTCAAGTCACGCACTCAACATTGAAAAAGTCTGTAAGTCGCAGACGAAATAGGCCTATCTGCCAAAAGAAAAGCTTTCTCTAGTAGAATTTAAAAGAATTTACTCGCGTGTACTAGTGATAATTGAAAAAAGTGTTTTAATGTTTTATTTTAATTTTTTTAATTGATCAAATGAAGAGTAAAATTTAAATTCTCCTAGTTTCTCAATATTAACTGTTGGTTTGAATCGTTTCAAATCGGAAATCGGTACTAATTTTCAAATATTTCACCTGACAGCTTTTCGTAACCAAAACGGAGCCTGCTGCCACCCAATCCTTTTATTCAAAATCCCAGTGATTTCTAGTGGAAGTGCAGTGGACTCTGCGGCTTTCAATGAAGCGAGTTTCACGTAAACATATTCCTTCCCTTTCCTTACTTGAACTGCAATCGGGAGGGGCCAGCGCCGGTATTGCCTTATTTTGGGATCACCAATTTTTACACAATGAAGCATCATCTGTTGGTTCTCTGTGTAATAACAGCTGATCTGGCAATAACGGAGTAGCAACCTCGGACGGTCAATCATGCTCATGCTGGTTGAAATATTAAATTTTTTCTTTAAAAATTTATGATTTTTTCACGGAAAATGTCTTTTTATATAGTTGCCTCTTTTAAGAACTTTGGGTTATAATATCAATTGAAGAATCATATGTTTTCTAACGTTTTGAACAATTTAGGTTTTGAATATTGCTTGAAAATCATTAAACTACTAGAAATTTAGAAATGAGCATACAAGAAATTACAATTTCTCTATTGCTACCATCCCTGTTTATTTACTAGTAATTTAAGTTTTTTTAATAGAAATTTTCAATTTTTGTGAAATTATTGCAGCTTGTACTCGTCAAATAAAAAAATAAATTCAGCCTGATCTTGCTTGATTTTTTATAAAATATTTCTTGGATGTATCAAATCCAGCGATCCTATGCGACCTTATGCCCATTCGATTGTAGTTAGTTTGATGTAAATCTAGAAAATTTAATGTAAATGCAGATCACTTCGGATAAACCCAAACAAAGCCTTCTAAAGAGCCTTAAATTTACCTATTTCCGGAAGCTCACACAAACCAATGCCATAGTACGTATGAAGTGACGTACATTTAAGTCAAACATATATCTTTTATAGATTCAGATTTATGAAAAAATTAAATCGTGTGAAGAAAACGCAGGTGCTATTGTACTGTATCATCAATAATTTGCTTTCAATATAAACCTTGAATCATAATAATCCAATAAACTTAAATTTTCATTACATTACTCCCATTGCCAAACAATCATCGTATAAAAAGAGCGATACATTACGACCTGTATTGTAAATGCCGGTCAAAGCATGACCAAACGCTGTAGGTAGAAGTGCTTCAAGAGGTTAGCGGTCGTGTAATTTAAAGTTTAAAGACACCGAAATTTACATGATCAGACATATTTTGCAGCTGGTCATGTGATAATATTAGGTGGGGTGAAAAGTAACCTCCTTGGGAATGAAAAGTCTTTGTTTGCTATACTAAGGTGCAATTTAAAAACAAAATCCTATTGCGACCGTCACAAAAAGCGGTCAGGTTTTGAGCGTTAATATTTCAATCGCATCACCAAAAAATTTCAAAATGATTGCCTCAATCGATCGGAACTATTTCTCGGCGTCTATGCCAATATTGAAAACAATTGATTTTCAACAACTTTAAAACTTTAAAATAACGCAAAAATAAAGCGATGTCTGTTAAATCAATTTTGCAGAGTAAATTTCTTACATGCAAAGTATTTTCCTATCACAGACTTCAAGTGTAAGTAAAGGATATCTCATATGCAGCAGTGAACGATATAAAAGGGCACCTTGGCAAGACGCTCCATTCACTTGGCAGCCTCGGAGCTGTTCAGAGCGACAATGAGCCAGTATTGAATTGGCAGCTCGCGATGACAAGTACCCTGGAGAGTGCTCTGGCGATTATTCAGTCGGTTAACCAAGCCAGTGGTGAATTTGGAGCCAGCCAGTTTGCGCTAAGTCGAGTTATTAGTACGAGACACTGAAGAAGTCTGCACATTGTAGGCGAAATACGCGTATCTACCGAAGATAAGCAAAGGTAGTTGGAATTAAATGGAGAATACTAATTTTTCATCTTATTTCTAGTTACAGGCATTCCACTAAACAGCTCAAACCCTCTAGGATTCAATCTGATAAGCATTGCTGCAAATATGACGCTAGTATTGCTGTGAATACTAATGAATTGTCGCACAATATTGGTAAAGATGTGAATAGGCCATGCGAAAGGTTCAAAGAAGGTCGATAAAACATGAACCATTCGAAATCTGTTCTTCTGAGGACAACCAATTCAATTTTCCCAGCTAGAGAATTTGTTTGGATTGCAGTATATCTAACCTACCGTTTCAAATAATTGTCAATTGGATGCCGTTAGATTGAGTCTTATATGGAACTCCATAACATGAAATTTCTATCTTTCATCGATTCCAGCTCATGTAATTTTCATTACTATGAGGAGTGTATGTTCGTGTTATTAGTTATTTTACGTTCAACCAACAAATTCGTCCATCTCGAGCGTCCGGAACTGAGCGATTTCCCAAGCCACTAAATCAATTCTACAACCATAGAAGGTGTGAAAATTGCATGGTTCACAAAAACCAAAATATTGCGGATACTCCCATATCCACTTCCCAGCCCAACATAATTCTGCTTCCAGGCTTCCATCGGTTGATTGCTCCTGGGTAGTGCCGTTCCACCGTGGGACGACGAAAGTGATTTATTGCGGTTAAGTACAATCCAGGAAAGCAAAACTGCATGCTGCTTGGTTTGTGCGCTTCATTCATCGAATTACACACCATCACTAACGGGTGGAGGAAGTCGTTCGTCGTAAGAAGGCCAGGAGATGAACGATCCTTGGTGGTTCATATTTCATTGATCAATTAAAAGAAGCTTGGTGTGAAAATAAAAAGACAAACTCAAACGTGGCCAGCGCTAGAATCAACATACATCAACCTGGCAGTGCAAAATTCGCCTCCTAACCGAGCGAGAAATGTCACAGTTGAAAGCTGTCAAAACCACTACTCCATCCATAGAAAAGATGCATCGAGGTGTGAAGTGGATGTAAGACAAAACGACTTGAAAAGCCACAAGTTTTACGCTTCGTCTTGCACCGGAAAACGTCGATCAAAATCTTAATCGCAAAAAAGGGAGCACCGAGAAGGAGAATCGCAGCACCGCAGCAGCACAAACCACACACATTTCAGGATGTGACATCTCACGGTTGGATGCTGCGCACTCACCGGCCGAGCGCTTAGATGTTGCATTGCTCTACTACACTCGTTCGTTGGTTGATTTCCATGACATCTTGGAGATCGGTTAAAGTGCTCGGTGCTTTGTGGCCGACCACGACGACGACGACGACGACGACGACGACGATGGGAGTGACAAGCAACGTATGTAGAGCAGCAGCAGCAGCAACTATCAGACGGCTTGCCGAGTGTGAAAACAGTGATTTTTTGCCTCCTTTAGATCGCGATTCAATGGGTGTGAATATAAACCTACGTGTGTAAGGTATAGTTGTAATTGGTATCGGAGAGGCGAAATCCGGAGCACCCGATGTGATGGTGTTTTGAGGTGACACTAAGTGCACGACGACGACACAGTGACGACCAGAGGCCGTTAAAAATAATGCGTATGTACAGCGTGTAGAAAAGCGATAATGACACCCATAATATAGTAATTTGCTCATGTAGATGATTTCCAATGGGTACCAGAAAAACTGGAGCGGGTGCGTTGCGTTCAATAAATGGTCGGATCTTGCGCTGCCGTTCGTACCTACGACGACACGGTGCTGTTGAATACAAAGTGTACTTACGTGAGTGAGTGACACCGACCGGTGTTAGTTTATTGAGGTACAAACTGTTGGTAATTTCCATTACACAAAGCATTCATGATGGCGGCAGGCAGCTCATATGTCAGATATTATGGGTCATTAAAATGTTCACACTATTCCCTCCGTGGACGGTAAAGAGGTTTCCTGGTAATCGAATTATGCGCAACTCGCCGGAGAACCCGCTATCGCTTGCAGATCAACGTAACTGCTTGACACTCTCTGGTGTCACAGTTTGCCGGAGCCTAGCATCGTAAATTTCCTACAATCAATGATGGCTATAGTAAAACTGAGGCATTCTGTAAAGTTGGTTCTAACTGAATTAACTGGATTTTTACTTATGGTGATAGGCCATATCTAAGAAATTGATATTTAGCAAAGATTCTTAATATATGAATTAACATTAATTTTACTATCAAATTTTAAAATAGTTTTTATTTAAATTATCATTAACTATTTCTGACTATTTTTTACAAGCTGAAAGGGCCGTAAATAGTAGATAAGCCTTAACGACCTGATTCGAAAACTGTTTTTTGTTATTGTTTGCTTTGTGTCTACGTTAAGATCCGTAGTAGACAAAGAAAGAATTTCAACACTCAAAAACATCGACACGTTGTTTTCACGTAACTTCTAGCTGAACACGTAATCAAATCTTCTTCAGTAAAATCCGGTACACATTACGTGCCAGTGAATTTTACATGACAAATCACGTAAAATTTATATGATTTTCACGTACAATGTGAATTTACTTGGAAATCACGAAGCTCTTACGTGAATTCCATGTGTTTATTACTGGTTTTGGCAGTGGACGAAAATTATGTGCGTTTCACGTGGAAACATGTGGAACATGTCAATTTTTTTGAGTTAATGATCAATTCTTTTAACTTGAGGGTTTTGTTGCTATTGATACTTTATAATTGAGAAAATGTATACTCGTCCAGATCAAACAAAAAGAGATCTATTTTGGTACTATTTGTTATCAATTTACTTCGGCCCAGTTGTTGATCACTGCCTGGTCTATAGTTTATCTCCCGTTATATAGACTATTCCAGAAATTATAAGCACACCTAATGATAACAGTCATTTTTAATTGACTGAAATTCAATTTTTTTTTGGCTGCATCCTATTGATTACACATTTCTGTACGTCATAGCATCATTACTTATGTTCTGGTTGGCTGTCAAAATGCGTGGTCTTACACCGGAGCAGAGAAAAAGTATTGTACACAAAAATGGTACTGTGAGTGGAATCTCTCTAAGAAAATTGGCCAAGGAAGAGGGTGTGAGCGGTACGAAAATCAAAGATGCACCGAGGAGTGGTCGGAAATCCGGTCTTGTGAGTTCTGCTGCTGAATATCAGGGATGGCTATAAATTGAAACTATCGGCTTCTATTCGAGATATGGCGAAAAAATAGGGACCTCGACGTCTAACGTGATAAGCATGCAAAAGAGTGATTTGGACTCAAGGCATTCAAATTAGCGCGAGTCTGTGAAACCGAGACTCCTGATTTTAGGTGAATAAATGTATTATGTTAAAAAGCTAGACGGAATGGGTCATTATTTTTAATAATCTTGAAGAAATATGCAGTTTTTTCGAAAAATAACTTCTTTTAATTATTCGCACATGGGCCTTTTATGACGACACATATTCCTGTTTCCGAAAGCAAACGTCTGAATCAACGCTTGTCAGGTACAAAACTCTTCTGTGACATTTTTTTTTCTTTCAAACATGAGCAGTTCTTTGGAGTTATACTGATCAATAAAATGTAGCGCTCATGAACCGATTTGGATAAAGGTCCATTCGACCAAACGTCTTTAAGCCAAACTTCCATTCGGCCAAACGTCCTTATGCCAAACGTCTATTGGGCCAAACATAAGTATGCCAAACGTCTTTATGCCAAACGAGGTATCATCCTCGAAAACTGTCCACAGTGCAGCACACATTAGTAAACAATCTCCATTATGGCATCGTAGTCGTTTTTGAGTCGTGTGGTTTGGAAAATCATAGAGTCTATCATTAAATATGGTGGCCAAATTAGCACTCTATTCTGATTCATCTTAACTTTCCGGGCAACGCGCTGAAGTAAAAAACACAACACACGTGAGAAAACCCGCTTTCTGTATTATTAGAATTGTTAGAATTTAGAAATGATAGTACAACTCACTGAATTGTTCGAACACCATGAAATATCTTCAATAATGTTGGTTTATTTTGATAGTGCGTCTGGCTATGAAAATAATTGTTAATATCATCCAGTACTAAGGCTACTAAATATTCGAGTTGTAGGCAGAAGAGCTTTGAAATAATAAATTATTTGTTTAGTCCCCATGCGCTATAAAAGTTACCCGCACTATCGAACATATTCCAATTTTCAGAAATTCTCTTTAGATGCGAGTGAATGACACGAGGAATGAAAATCGCTTCAAGAGTGTCGACCTGGGTGAATTGAACTCAATATTACATACTTTTGCCACTGTGTGTAGTTATCAACCATATTTTTTCGTAGCCCGTTTTGAATTGTAAGCACAAACCAACAGGCTATGTATTGATAGCTTACAAACCAGTTCAGATTAACCAATCCTACAATTACAATAAAACTTACTTTGGCAAAACAAGTACGTTATTATACTTCATTCAAGCCATGAGAGGTCGAGCATACTTGGCTCAAAAATGGATACCGAAAATGCTCGGGGTGGCAAGAGGAAAATACACAAGGTACAACAGCATCGTTAATGTTTATTTGAATCAGTCCTCCAACTCGATGTTTCAATGTTTTCTTGAATTGCATTTAAATAAACCACCAACTTGTGAGTCGCTCAAACAGCATCCTTACTGTTGGCATAAATCGGTTCTCTAACTCGATGTTTTAATGTATTCTTGAATTCTATTGAAATTGACCACCCACATTTGCGAGTGGCCCTCACAGCAACCTTAATATTGGTTTAAATCGGTGCCAAAATTTTAATAACTTTAATGTGCATCTCTGTACAGAGATCATCATTTGAATGAAGCACATGGTCTACCAAAACGGATCCTGCTCGATCAGGACCGAGCTCAGATTAAGAGGTCCCGAGCAGGAGACAACAACATATGAATACCTCATTTTGATCTTGGTAGCTGGCCATGGTATAAAAGAGCTCAGTTTAAGAGGTAAAATACCTAAGAATGGCAGGCAAAATATCTCTCGAATACCAAAATTTGTTATTTTGGATACCTGGGAATACCTGAGAGGTACTCTTTTGGTATAGGTTTACCTCAATTTGATATTCGCATAACATTGTGGGAACAATTTTATGGTATTATCCCCAGGTATTTTACCTCTTAATCTGAGCTCATAAATACCAAGGCCAGTTATCAAGATCTAAATTAGGTATTCATATGTTGTTGTCTCGTGCTCCGGTGGTGCAAACCCAACCATTTTATCATTATCCCAGTAATTTGTCATGGAAGTGCTGTAGATTTCTTTACTTCCTTCAAAGCGAGTATCACGTCAACATATTCTTACACATTCTCTACTTAACCTGCATTCTGGCGAGGCCAGCGCCGGTATTGTCTTAGTTTGGGATTACAAGTTTTTACACATTGAGGATGTATGTAGCATCATCTGTGGACTATCTGTGTAATAACAGCTGATCTGGCAATAACGGAGTAGCAAACTCGGGTGGTGAATCATGCTCATGCTCATGCTCAATTTGCTATTGTGCATTTCTTAATATCAAGGCAATAGAAAAAAACAATTCGCATGATAGAGGGTACAATAATTAAAATAACATCAACATATTTTCATCGTTTTCATATATTCATAGACGAAAAATCTCTGAAAACGTTTTCTTTCGGAAGGGAAGTTAACTAAAATGCACAGTCTGCTTATCCAAAGACACGTGCAATGCTTCATTCAAATCATAGGCACTCGAATGTGTCCAATCCTTCATTTGGCGAGGAAACACTCCTGGATGATTTCTCGATTACCAAACCACATCTATGTTCAATAATCTTGTAGCAAAGCATTCGATAGGCGAATGAATAGTCAGAGAGAATAGTTAAACAGAATGCTGTTTGGTGAACAGAGCAAACATTTATTTAAAAATGGTCGTTGGGAGCATCTAGTCTGAGAAGGTCAGGTGCTGCTCCATTTCTATTCAAACGGTGGGGACTGGAGCATTAACTTTAGTCCTTGCCTCATATGACTCATTTGGTTCAAGCGCCATTACTTGCTCTCTGAAAAGCGAAAACCACCAGAAAATATGTTTTTCTTCTGACGATAAGAACGTGGGGACAAACATTTGCCCTGGGATTCAAAGCTGTTTCTCCTTTGACAGTACAAACACGGTCACGAATTTTTGTTCTTTGTTTCCAGAAAAGGTTCAGAATCCAACTTAGTTTCTGAATCGTTCTGGAATTCTTGCAAATTGATTTTCCCTTTTTTTTTGTATGAGATTCTTTGAGATTTGTTCTGAGATATATGGTTGAAATTATTTTTAATTTTTTTTAATACATCCAGAGTAGCAAATAAATTAATCCTCGAATACTTCCAGAGTACTACAGGAATGTGTGAAGAATTGTTCTAGAATACTTACCGACTTATTCTGAAATCCATCCAGATACTTCCAGAGAAATAATTCTGAAATGCTTCTTTAGAAGTTTTGAAATGTTTTCAGATTAGTGTGGAGTTGTTTTTAGGATATTTTTTGAATACTTCCAGTGTAGTGATGGAATGTTTCCAGTATAGTATAAAAATATCAGAGTGATTTTTCGATGTTTTTCAAATTAATGCTTGGGAAATTCTAGAGTTGATTACAAATGCTTCCAGAGTACAGCCATACAGCCTTTAGTGGACTTCAAAGGAAAATGAAAATGAGACAGTTCGAGGTAATAGTAATATGCTTTAATAGGTGTACAGAACTTATTTGTAATTCAACTACCAATTGTTAGTCGTTGGGAGCATACAGTCCTTAGACATTAAACAATACACTTTTCTCTTCCAACGGTTAAGACTCAAGCAATAGTTATTTTCCTAGATTTTCTAAAATGCGCAAGCGTCTTACTCGCTCCCTGAAAAAGAATAGTGAGTAGAAATAAATATGACATAGCTTTCGCCGAATCCCATACAAGCAGTCTTTCAAAACAAATATCTATCTGTATTACTGGTATTTGAGAGCTAATACTAACGAAATATTAGCAGTGAATGAAGAGCGCAGCTTTAAAGAATCTATCTCGATTATATTGAAGTTAAATATTCTGAAAATGTTGCTTGGTCTAAGGCCTGTACTCGAAAAAGATGCACCAAGCAAAAGTGTTCGCCAAAAATTTAGTTTAAGTCGGATTTTGTTGAAACTTTCAGGGAATGAACTAATACATCGAAGGTGAAGCCGACCGTTTTGGTAACTTTCATACATTCTTTCTTCAACTCCAGCTCGTTTTTAGACACCTTGGACGATTTTCGAACTTTGGCTTTCATTATGGCCAATTTTTTTCCACCGGACGAATCTCTGGTGAATTTGGGGGGTTGGCGGTTTTTGGTACATAAACAACGTTATTGTCTCTGTACCAATCCAACGTCGCTCGCGGGTAATGGCATGATGCCAGGTCCGGCCAAAATAATGTCTCGCTTCCGTGGGAACGCAGGAAGAGCATCAGGCGCTTCTGGAGGCACTCGGTGCAGTAAATTTCGCTGATGATGGCACCCGTTGTGATGTACGGTTTACTCAGTTTACCGCATTGGCATGGGCCTGCCAGAGCAAGTATTTTTTGGCGAATTTGTCCACTTTCTTCTTCCTTATGTCTTCCGGAACATCAAATCGTGATTTGGCAACGTAGAACTCCAGCCCCGGTATCTGCTTTGCATCTGCCTTGATGTAGGTTTCGTCATCCATAACCACACACATCGGTTCCGTTAACCACTCTTGATACCGCTTCCTTACGCGGGATTTGGCCGCCGTGTTTTGTTGATCACGTCGGTTGGGTACATTGCGTACCTTGAATACACGAAGCCCAGCTCGTTTCATGGTTTGCTGAACGAACCAGGCAGAACATTTTGCCTTCAGAACCGCGTCGCGAATCGAAAGGTTCGGATTACACTTGAAATAATCCAACACATTCCGGGCCTTCATAGGGTCAGCTGTCTTCGATTTTCTTCCACTTCCAGCCCGCCACTCTGTTGCTAGGACCCCTTAAATAATTTTACCACTCGAGACACAGTTGTATGGGTGATTCCCAGTTGTCTTCCGATCCATCTCATGGCCACAGTCGGATTTTGCATGATGGCGTGCAAAATTTTCCGGCGATTTTCTTCTTGTTTCGATGACATCTCAATAACCACTGAACCGATTGTTATGAAATTTTGCACTTGTAAACAATTCACTCCAAACTAGTTATACTCAGATTTCCATTAGTTTTTACCCACGGATAAAAACGGCGCATTTTTTCGAGTACAGGCCTAACAATATAGATATTAATTTGAAGCGAAATCTTAACATGGTTTTAAATGATCCTACACACTATCAAAATGTCATGTACATTTCTATTCCCTGAGTCCGACACATACAAGAATACTTTAGCACATAAGAATGAGTTGAAAAAGATGAGACAATAAATTCCATCGAACACATCTTTTGTCTAATTGCATATGTGTCAGTTTCAGAAGACATAATTTTACACGAAATCTTTCTTTACGTTCCCCGATATTTAACAAACATGAATTATGTCTCGTGTACAATTCATTATCATAAGACAGAATGTAACCGATATAAAGAAGAAAAAAGCTTAATGTAAGTATACCTACCAAATGTGCAAATGAGCCAAAAATCCCAAAATATAATCGCGTTCCATTTGCGATGAAATATTTTAATTAAAATTAGTTTGCTATAAATAGCAATCCTCGCGAAGCTTTATAAAAATGTATCACCAAAAAACCATTTAAAATTTTATCTAATTCACGATGTTTTTACGAGTCCATACCTGTCACGTTCGCCATCATTATTAATGCCCATCTTAATTGATTTCACGCGACCAAAATAATGCCGCCAATAATGCGATATTCATTCTCCAGCATGGCCATGACACCACTAACACCATCGCAGCTCTATTATACAGGATTATGTTAATTATCGACAAGAAGACTAGACCGAAAAAATATCTTAGTTAATCAAAATATTTCCTAAACAATAGTACTGGTTCTCAGCCCCAGGATTAGGTCCGGCAGTATCACATTCTGTTTAATACCTTTATTTACGAGTAGTGCGGCGCTCGTTTCTGAATTGCGCGCGGCTACGTTGACGATTTAAGACGGGTAGTCGAGTTGGTTTGAAGTTAGGATTTTGGTGAAATCCTGATCCCAAACAAGGTGACCAATTATCGTTGGACCGATCAATTTCGGAATGAAGCGTCTTGGTAGCGGTTTACCGGATTAGTTCGATTTGAATAAGCTGCTATCAGTGAACTAAGATACTATTTATGCAATCGAAACGGGGAAATTGTTCCGTGGAAACGAAATATTTATCAGACTTATGACTCTATGAGCAATAATCGCTGTTTGTGTCACCGCGTTGAGTATTGAGAATATATATCTATCAGATAAGCGTGATTTAAAATATGTAGTAGAAACGAGAGATTTTCCCCAAATTGTTCCATGAACGTGTCGGAAACGAGCTCCTCTCCTAAAGCACCACGTCAATCAATCTAGTAAGATGCGTGCCCACTTTATCCGGAATCTATCTACCCACCAATCTCTCGAACCGGTCCTAAACAACTTGCAACCCGATGCGTTTCAAAGCGGCTGACATATGGGCCGACCTACGCGTTAATTGTTGCAAAAAGCCGAGCGGTCTCTTCTTACGTTCCTAAACCGCTCTCTTCGAATTTGTAGTCATTGCATGCAAGTCTACTCCTCAGCTTCCATTCCACTCCATCGCAGTGGAGCAGAACAAATGCGGAGCGTGGGCATCTCATTAGAGCGATACGTGCTCTTTAGTTGTAGTCCGTAATTTGTACCAGCCCGCACGTTGGATTCGGAATTAAAATGCGTGGTTTTATGAAATGGTTTTGTCGATCGATCGTTACCCATCATCATCACGGCCCACGTCTTCGATTGAGTTGAGTGATGCTGCAGCAACGAACAAACAGCATTATGAAGTTTGAGTGGGATATGATCTTCCCATTGGCAAGAAAAACGTGAACAACGCAACGGTTCTTCAACAAAGTGGCGAAGCCTTGCATGTTTCGTTTGCTTCGATTTTCCATATACAAATTGCCATACAGTTGAAACAGAAAACAATGTATGTGCTTTCCCACTGCCATACAGTGTGGTTTACTTCCTCAGGAAAAGGTAACTCGGCCAAAGGTTAGTATAATCCAATTAGGCAACGTGTACACGGTTCCCAACAGGTGTTTGAACTTGGAATTGAATGTCGGTTCACTCTTTTATGTGTCGCAATGAGTAAAGCATGAATAGATGATAGAACTTTTATATACAATGAATCGGAAAGGTTGTTTGTTGTTTTTTTTTTGCAAATAAGCCCCAATTTTAAATTCGGCAAAAGTTGAGTCACTCAAATTTGAGTAAATCTTGTCATCAGTTGGAATAAATGGACCGGATTTTTTAAACATATAAATCCTTTAAACGAATTTTGAAAAGCTCGGTAAAGCAGAAATTTTTAATTGTTAAGAAATGCACTATATTTTATACATCAGATTTAACAATATCAACTATTAAGATTGTGGATTGAGGTATGAAACAACTGGCGACCAAATTGAAGAAAAAACTCCAGTAGCTACCGTGTCTTAATGCTGATCCTTACACACTGAAAATGTATTTTCGTAAATTAACTATCACTCGTTTCGTAAACATGGATTTTTTACATAGAAAAAATGGCTCGTACATTGTATGCAACATTATTATTGCTATTTATCTGGTGAAATGCTCTCATTAAACCCTTTTGTATAATGCACGAAATGAATCTCGTAAAGACCAGCCAATCGCTGTTTCTCTTTTATCGTACTCCTGCATGACCGCGTTGCTGCAGGCATGTGCGAGAATAATTTAATCATCTCAAAATAAAAATTTAAGCACTGTTGAAAGTTATAAGTTTATACTCATTCATGATCGAATCCGATGTCAGGAACATTAAAAAAAAACGCTGGACAACTCCACGTAGTTGTGATTTTTTTCAATTACATTTCGAGTTTACCAAGTAGATTTATCAGCCATTCATGCAACCACCAGAAAGACGTTTCTTTTTAATTTTTGACAAAATGTGTGTAGCTCTTTGTATTACTTTCGTACAATGCACGAATGTTCTTTCTGTGTGAATACATGCTTCGTGTTTGTGACAGTTGCGCTTAAGTCATTAATTACGAAGGTATCTTCACAAAACAACAAATCAGTTCCGTTACGAAAAACACCGAGTAGATTCATTAGTTCTATCTTCGGTTTTGTAGTATAAACTAAAATTAATTTTCAGTGCAGAAATTGGCAGAAATCTGTTGACCCGCTATTCGTTTTGCTTTTTAGCGACATCTCGAATTGACATGTTTGGACGGTTCTTGAATTGTTGTACGGCTTTCCTGGCCATTTTACTGTCCATTGGACCACTTTTACGACCACTCCCTTCCTTCCTTTGGACACTCAGACGCTCCTTGAAGGTTCTTATTACACGAGACACAGTTGTATTTGCAATTCCAAGCCTTTTAGCAATCCACCGGTGGGACGCCCCTGGATTTTGATTGTGAGTGCACAAAATTTTCTCAAGGACAATTTCTTGTTTCGATGACATGACTAGAACTACTGAGTGTATAACTATGAAACTTGGCAGATGTATATAATACACTATGGATAAGATCTACTTAAATTTCTAGGTTTTTTACTCATACGATTCAAAAGTTACAGAAGATTTTCTGTGTGCCATTTTTATCGAATACACCGTTTAAAAGAAAACACTGCTTGATTATAGTGATGATCATAATGATTATTACGTGCCTCTTAAGTTTAGATGCCCTGAGTTTGATTAAAAGGCTTCATCTTCTTCTCATTTGTCTTCTTTATTTTGCTTTTCTTCTTCTTCTTATTCCTAATATCTACCTGATTTTCTACTGGCCCCAATATATTTTTGAAATTCAAACTACGGTCACTTCACTGACATTTTTTTTGTTTAGTTCCCATGTGCATCTTAAGTTGTACATTTATCCTACACCGAAACAAACGATTGACAATCGAATGTATTTTTTTTTTCGTTGGCTTTTGATTGAAAAAAAAAGCAAAGAACAGCCCAAGAGGTTGTAGCAAAGGTGACGTAGGACTAGGTAACAATATGAAATCTACATCGCCTAAATGTTCAAAGGGTTGGTTTCACTTAAATTGGTTTCGTAAAAAATCTAACGATATGCACGTAAATATCGTGTTCTAGATTGCACTCCCAGGCCCTGTATGTCTTAGTCATTTGGGACACCTTTACCCCAAGAGACGGGATTCATGTTCCACCAATTGCATACTGTTTCAACTAGTCCTATGTGCGTAAAATGCTGCCAAATGTGCAAATTTCGAAAACATTACGGCTTTGGCACATACACACACATACCCACCAAAACTGTTTCATCTAAGACTCTGGCGGCCGTGTTGGGATCGATAGGTGTTAAGTTTTTGGAAGGCGATCGAAAAATGACTGGGTTATAAACATTCAAAATCTACATATATTTCTTGACGCTCCAACTTTTCGCACCCGCAACGAAAATCTTACGTCAACAAAAAATTATAAAACAAATCTACTCTTGCGTCGATCCTATATTTACAAGTCGGATATATTAGAAAATCTAATATATGTTTCACATATATTTCTGATTCTTCAAAAGCGTGGATGAAACAGTGTAAGAATTTTCTAACACTAGGATGGAAATTATATATTTTCACCAAAGATTTCATTAAACTTCTTCCTTTTCCTTACTCGGGAGCAATAAGGCCAGCAAAAATAAGAGCGGGTTGCTGTTATAGAATCAGCAAATAGTGGCCACGGAAACAGTGAATTAAAATGTATAAATGTTAGTTTGTTTAAACAAACTTTTCAGGATACCTCGAATCAAGATAATGGCGAATTGCAGCTATCGCTGAAAACCAACCAATTTCAGGATCAACCGAATGAAGATCATATATACTAGATACGAATGATTGTAGTATTTTACATTTACATAAATATATACACTATTATATAAATATTTCATGGGAATGGGAGGGACCATCAGGACACCCGATTGATGCACTCTGGATGAGGAGAGTGGGAATGCCAACTCCTCATTGCTTACAGTTTGTGATTAGAAAGCGGGCTCTTCTCCCCGCCCATTGGAGCATCCAATTGTGCCAATTGGGGTTGTTGGAAGGAGATTCTTTATATCCCTGTGGAAACGTATAAGTAATGTTTCCTATCGATCCACTCAACCCGTTTTTGGCCCTTCATACAATGGCATGATTAGGATAATCAGTGGTTATTAAACCTTGATCAAGTCTAACAGAGAGGAGAGCCCATTGCTGTCGGATTTAGATTCCGTGCTACAATGGGTGGTAGTAAATATCATACATCATACATCATACAAAGATTTCTTTGAACTTCAGAGAGGATCACACAGAAACAAAAGCGTTCCAGAAAATAAAAACGGACCGTGAACTAGTTCCGTTTTCAGGATTTTTACCTTTAAACGTGGTTTAGTTCATGACCACGAGATTCAGAACCCTGAGCCCTGAACCCAGAAAAACATGATTTTATCCTGATTTTCAACTGAGCTTATACTTTCTGGGACACCCTATAGACTCTAAAGACGATTTAAAAATGTTAACAACGCAACTATACAATAAATTTATACAAGCAGGTCAAATAAGGATGTGTTGATGCGATACTCGCAAAATCATTGGAACTCCTCTGCACTTCACGAGCAAGCACTGAAATGAATAACAGGATTCAGCTGGCAGCAGGGTTCGTTTTTATGAATGATACGCTGTATTTATGAAACGTGAGCTGAACAAAAGTCTATCAGTGTGTGAAATAGACTATACATGTTGTGTTGTCACTATGCTGTTTTAGGATACGCATAAACAATATTAAATATTAATACCGATTCAAACCAACAGTAATGATGCTGTTGGTACCACCCACAATGCGTGAAGGTGATTTCTGATTGGGAAAGTAAGGCCATTTTTTAATACCTCTTGAGAGCCAATCTGACCGATTTGAACCAACAATAAGGAAACTGTTGGGGCCATTCAAAAAGTGTGATGGTGGTGTTTCATTAGAACAACAGTTTTCCAATAACACTTGAGGGCTCGTTTGAATTGATTCGAACCAAGCGTGCTGTTAATGCCACTGGCAAGGTATGATCTTCTTCTTCTTCTAGCATTTCAATAGTATTGCTTTCACTATTCACTTATTGCTTGTTCTCAGCTTAGTGTTCTAAATACACTTCCACACTTATTAACTAAGAGCTACCGATGCCAGGCATTATTTTTGCATTAGTATGATTGTGTGGCAGGTACAATCATACTCTATGCCCAGGGAGTCAATAAATTTTTATAGGCTAGACCGGGAATCGAACCCAGCCACCTCCAGTATGGCGTTGCTTTGTAACCGCGCCTTTGCCGGCTGATCTAAGGGAGGACTAAATATCCAGCTTAAGTTTACATGAAATAGCCCATCAATTAAAGCCACATTCTGCATTTTCTATACGTGCATTAGATAATGAAGAGAATTACATATTCAAACGGTGATGACAAACATCACTAACCGTTGCACTAGATGTTTACCTTAGTATGTATAGTAACCAATAATTGACAAATTTATTATTTCGAGTGTTATTATCATTCGGTATGGAACTATTTACCCTTGAAAATTTGAAGGCTACGAAACGGTTGTAATGAGCTCCGGACCCAGTTAACAGGTAATATTACAGTGGAATAATTCTGCAAACCCGGAAACACTTGGCTGAAGCTATTAACTATCGATTCAGGTGTTCATAGTCAACACATTTTCGACATGATAGCTACTATATATACGATAAATACCACCCAAATTTCAAATACATCCAGCATTATAGTTTCAATCATGAATCCGATTACTTGTTCGGTACTACTTCTATCGCAGCTGATTCTGTTTTCGTCGACAGCAACATCCGACGACGCACTTTGTTGCCCATGTCCTCGAACGTATATGCCGGTGTGTGATAGTGAACACGTTACCCACGCAAACTGCTGTATTTACTTGTGTGCCAAACAGAAAAATCCTAGGCTGACCATGGCCTACAAAGGCTCCTGCGACGATCCGGTGCCAAATTTGTTCCGGGGAACCTGTGAAAGACGCACGCACAAATACAGGCAGTATCTGGATGCCGGCCGCCGAGAATGTATTGAAGGTCAAATAAAACACTAAAACATGGGTTGTACTAATTTTTACTTCCTTTGTTCCATCTTGTTTCCTGAAAACTGCACTGAAAGATGAGATTGGATCATCCGTTGGGGAGCATCGATGCTCAAGTCTCGTTGCTCTTCGTGCCATGAACTCCCTACCCAAAACCCTATCATTATAGCTAATTTAATACAGCTTCTGGTAAACGCTTCCAAACTGAAACGTATGATTAACCGCGTCTCTGCTTTTCCAATTGTTCTTCGTTCCACTTTTCTGCGGACAGAACGATCGAGGGTTTAATCTTCCGATCGTGCGACGACCTGGCTGGTAACCCGATGGAGCCACAAGAAGCAGAAGGAGAATATGCAAATGTATTCCCCACACATTCTACCTTCATCCGTGTGTATCCCGGGATCCGATTCGTGTTCTGGATCCGCCTAGTGGGTAGATAGTTAGGAAAGCACCGAAGATGGGCGCGAGAATTCCTCGAAAAACAGCTTCTGATTGTAGGCTGCACTGAGCTGTGGCTGTCTGCTGCCCCGTTTGCAGGATCGTTTGTAAGGGCTATTGTTAAACAGCAGTATTTTACATCCGACTCAACCAGGGTTCGGTTGTGCGGTAAATTGCAGTGCACGCGAAAACAACGAGTAAAATAATGGATTTAATGCATGTTAGTGGGAATTCGACATGCGGGGAAAAAAACGCAAACTCTAATGTACACAGCCAAGAAACAGCTCTCGAGATGGTGGGAGAGCGCTGCGCTCGATCGGGTCAATTTTTTTTGTCACCTCGGACGGTGTGTGAGAATGACTCCTACATCGTTGTGTTTTTTACAACTTCAAATTATCCGACTCAAAGTGATTTATTATAGGGGTAACAATAACCTGGTGGAATAAAATAAGTGGTTTCGGCTGAATCAATTGTTCATATTTATTAGACAAAAAAATAGCCCCAGGTGATGCGCGAGTCGGCAATGGTTTGAATAAGAATACGTTGGCAACGTTATTGATTATAAGGTGGGATATGGTGGACGATTAAAGTAAATTACTACTCGAGATGAGGATTGTTTTTTTAATGATTTCATTATTCGCAGAGTCAAAACTCGGTAAGATCGATAAAATTGAATTTACATATAAAATTTATTGCGATCAGTTTTGTAGAATCATTGTTTCATTGATGATGCTTTTATTGAAATTTTTTTTTTATAGGCTTTGGCGAATCTGCTTTACCGGGTCATATTTTAATTTTTGGGATACTTCAGAAATTTAAAGCAACTAAAGTTAAAGGGGTAGAACCGATTACCACAGTCCCCAAGAAGCACACTTGTAGCAAGGTAAACCAAATAACTGCAGTAAGGTCACAATGAATTCACCACAACATATTATGAAAGCTTTGTGTTGCTTGAGTGATGTTGAATACAATAAAAATATAAATTAATTTATATTACGAAACCGACGGTAGGATTCTATTCGTTTGTTTCTGATAGCTTCGTATACAAGGACACTATCTCTCAAATAACAAGTTTTGTTATTTAAGAGATATTTTGCCTGCAATTCTTAGCTATTTTGCTTCCCGAGCAGCACCGAATAACTTGATAACTGGCCTTGGTATTTAGGAGCTCAGATTAAGAGGTAAAATACCTGAGGATAATACCATAAAATTGTTCCTACAATATTATGCGAATACCAAATTGAGGTAAGATAATACCAAAATAGTACCTCTCAGGTATTCCCAGGTATCCAAAATAACAAGTTTTGTTATTCGAGAGATATTTTGCTTGCAATTCTTAGGTATTTTGCTTAGGTATTTTACCTCTTAATCTGAGCTCTTTAATACGAAGGCCAGTTATCAAGATCAAAATTAGGTATTCATATATTATTTTCTCCTGCTCGGGAAGTGGCATTGTAGTTGCCACGAAGTAGGTTTTTGGAGTTACAGAACAGATAATCAGTCAGCTAACATCTCCTTCTACATCATAATCATTACTCCACGCACGGAGAATAGAAAAACATAACAATTAGAGCAGTTTAGAAATGGTTTGTGACGGTTTTTGATAGCTTGATTAAAAACGCACTTATTTGGTTATTTGCGATTATAAGTTGTTAGTATCCATTCTTATGATTTGATTCCATATAATAAATATCATATGTATGCAGTAATAAGCCAACAATCAACGAAATTCTGAGTGACATAAATTAATGTCGCGACATTTTTTAGACTATCGGCTGGAGGCAAAAAAAATGTTTCGTCGCCTGGAGAAAACGGTACAGAAATGTCATATGAGATTTCTCCCACGACGCATTCACTTTTGCGTGTGTTCAATTTGGTCGTAATGAAAAATGTCGAATATTAAAATGTAAATTTCAAAATACAGTACATTTACCACCACTGGCCCCAACTAGAAAAATCACCTTTTAAAAAGATCAATATTTTACAAAAACCATAATAACTTTTGTTTGACATACGATAGAGACAATTTCAGCCCACCAGAAGTTGAAAAATTTGAACCAAAAAAGGTACTTATTTTCATAGGGACACTCAAAGCTCCGTAGGAAAAAATGCTCTGATTCGGTAATTTCAAAAGGTGTAGACACATTTATACAATCAAAGTTGTTTAGAATTATTTAATCTACAACTTTTCCGGAGCCTTTGTTTCTACAAATACAAAAAGTTAGTTTTTCAATTTCTCTGAATATAAGGACCACCCTAGTTTTCACTCACACCAAAAGAAGCGCCTTGTTATTAGAAACAACCGGAACCAAAATTGTCTTCTTTGGGCCCTACTGGAACCGGTTCCAGAGTATCAGGATGTGACAAAATGACCTGGTTGATCTATGGTATTATGTTTTTGGATGTCAGTATTCAAAACCATGACTTTTGAACCGTCGAACGCGAAATTTTCCTCTTTGGGCCCAACCGGAACCGGTTCTAGAGTATCTGGATGTGGCCAAATCCTCTAGTTGGTCTACGGTATGATGTTTTTGAAGATCAGTATTTGAAATCACGAATTATGAGCCGTCGAACGGTGCAAATATATGAGATTCCAAAATTGTCCTCTTGGGATGCATACCAGAACCGGTTCTTGGTTCCTACGTGCCCAGAATGACCAGTTTAAAAAAAGCAGGCCAGTTTTAAGATTTCCTCCCCCTTGCCTACCCTGCTCCACTCGTTTTCAAACTTGTATCTTTCAATTTCAAAGCCTGCCGTTGCCCTATACGAAACTATCAATACACTTTCTTTTCATGTCTATTCGTTCTAGCAATAAATTACCGTCCACTCCTAGCGCTTCGCATGTAAATGAGAAATTATCTGCTTCTGACAAACTTCATCAAAGATCGTTACTTTCGCGCATGGGAGAATACAAAAAACAACAATCAAAGTGCAGTTTTAAGAATTCAAACCTTTGAGTTGAAGTCGAGATTTCCAAAATCGGTTTAAAAATATATTTTTGGGAGCGAAGCAAAGTCTGGAAAGAATGCACTACACTCAGTTGCAAAAAAAAGCCGAGCAAAATTCTTCCGAAAAACGCCATGTTCTACCTTCTGTAACATTGTCAATTATCAATATTTTTGCCTAAAAATTTACAACACTATGTCAATGTATGGACCTTATGTCGCAAAAATTTTCATAACATATGTGAAAATAGTCGGTTTTGGACATACCATTTTTAAAAAACCCGTATTTCTGTGAAAAATTTAGATAACATATTTAATTTCACAATGCCTAGTTATCATTTTGATCCTTTTTTATCCTCTTATGATTTTGAAGTATCTAGTGCCTTGAATACAAGAAGCTGCAACGGAATCTGTGGTAGAATTTTGTAATTATTACTGAATGTATTTTGCATTTCCGGTTTGCAAATAGATATTTCTTCAAATCTGAGCTGATCTGATTCGTGCAGTGCTATGTGCCATTTGTCTATTGTCTAATTTTACAGTTCAACTTTTGTCATTATTGTATCATAACTCACAATATCATTGCAATTGGATTGCTGTTATATGGCAACAGTAAATAAAAGTGTATAAATGTTAGTTCTGTAAAATTTCAATAGATTTAACCAACTTTTTCAGGATACCTCAAATCACGTTTTTGGTGAATTGCTGCTATTGCTGAGAACGAACGAAAACATACAACATTTCTTGCATTTCAGGATCAACCGAATGAAGATCATATATAATAGATACGAATGCTTGTAGTATTTTTTATTTACATAAATATATACACTATTATATAAATATTTCATGGGAATGGGAGGGACCATCAGGGCACCCGATTGAAGCACTGTGGATGGGGAGAGTGGGAATGCCAACTCCCCTTTGCTAACAGTTTGTGAATAGAGGGTGAATCCTCGTGTTAGATAACTCGCTCTTTTGACGAATTGTGCAATCTTGTTGTTGGTTATTAAAGCTTGATCAAGTCTAACAGAGAGGAAAGCCCATTGTTGTCGAACTCATTTTCCGTGCTACAATGGGTGGTAGTCAGGGTTCAATATTATCGACGCATAAAAAGGAAAACCAACTTCCTACGAATCGTTTCGATTCAAGCAACATCATTTTCATTTATTCCATTTTGGTTCTTGCGATGAATATTTTTCCTGTCACACATGACTTGTCTGTCGGTCATTTTCGTTTTGATGTTCATCAGTTCATTTTATTTTAAGCACATACATGCGTCAATTGACGAAACATGCGCCTTTTGATTATTGGTTTGTTTTCACTTCAACTCGGCACTGAATCGACTCAATCGACTTTAGTCATGCGTCACGTCGTAACGTATTTCCTAGTTTCTACTATAAGTTTGTATCGAAAAATCAGTAAAGTTGACTCTCCAGGACCATCCAAAACTCACGATCTCTTTCCTTTAAACTTGGGCAGTTTTTCAGAGTGGTATTGTGTTTTCCTTCGGAAGAACTGCTAATGTTAACCTTCCTCGGGTATTAAAAAACTGAAACATATGACATCAGGATCGATGTTGACCCGGATTTCAACCCTTTCTACAATTATGAAATTTCAACCTAGATGCTGCACCCAATTAGAGAGGTTATGGTCTCAAAAAAGCATTGTTGGTGGAAAAATCAGTGGCATTGGCCACCGGGAATCTGCTACAAAGGGAAGCAGGTTTTGAATTCTATGAGTGAACAGAATTACATAAAAAGCATTCCAGGCTTTTTGTAGAGAGTTGCCGTCTTCAACAAAGTTTCTCAGTATTTCATTTGTCGTCTTGTAAGATTATCATATAAGTTATAGATCTTGCCGCATAGATACGCTGCAGTCTATCTTTGCCAAATGAAGCTCTAGAGAGTTGCCATTATAGAAAAAGTTTCTCATTGTGACATTTGTCGTCTTTCGACGTAATCATATTATTTCCATATCATTCAGCATAGATGGCACTGCAGTCTATCTTTGGCAAATGAAATATTAGAGAGTTGCCATATTCGGCAAAGTTTGCCATTGTGACATTTGTCCTAATCATATTAGTTCCAGATCTTTCAACAGAGATGGAGCTATAGTCTATGATTGTCAATTGAAGCTTGTGAGAGTTGCCGTTTTTCGGTATGTAATATGTCGTCTTCTGTTATTATCATGTTCTCAGATTTCACCGCAGAGATGATGGTGCTTCCGTTTATCTATGCCAAATGGAGCTCTAGAGGGTATCGGTATTCGGCAAAGTTGTTCATTATACAAAATGCAGTCGTTTGTGTTCTCTGTACTGGAACTAATGCGTTGATGTAAAAAGACGAAAAATGGCTGATTAATTTTTTTTCCGAAGACGGCAGCTCTCTAAAGCTTCAATACCTTGCTATCGGTAAAATCTGGAATTAATATAATAATGACAAAGACGAAAAATTACATACTGAGAGACTTTGCTGACGACGATAATTCTCTAGCGGTAAGATCTGGAACTAAAATAACGACACATGACATACTGGGAAACCTTTTCCAAGACGGCATCTCTCTAGAGCTTCATTTAGCAAAGATAGACTGCAGCTCTATCTTAGTGGCAAGATCTGGAATTATTATTATAATGCCAAAAGACGACAAATGACATGCCGAGAAACTTTGCCGAAGACGGCAACTCTCTAGAGTTTCATTTGGCAAAGATAGGCTGCAGCACCTTCTCTTCGGTGCGATCTGGAACTAATGTGATTCATTTTACATTCTCGACAATTTTACTAAAAACGGCAAGTCTCTAGAGCGTCATTTAGCAAAGATAGACTGTAGCACCATCTTTGCGGTGCATTTTGGAACTAATCTGATAACTTGAGACTACATTTAACATTCGCAAAACTTTACCTAAGACGGCAACTCTCGAAAGCTGATTTTGACATAGATAGACTGCAGCGCCGTCTCTGTTGCAAAATCTGGAACTAAAATGATAATGTAAAATTTTAAATTTCAAACAACTTTTCCGAAGCCAGTAACTCTGTAGAGGTTCATTTGACGAATATAGACTGCAGCGCCACCTCTGCAGCACGATTTGGAACTTATATGATAATATCAAAAGAGGATTCGTTACGCACTGAGAAAGTTTGCTGAATATGCCAATTCTCTACAATGAGTCTAGAATGCTTTATATGCATTTCTGTTAAGACATGGAAACAAAAACTTCCTTTCCTTTGTAGTAGATTCCGGGAACAATGTTACCGGAACCAGTTCTTTATACTTTCAATGAATTTTTGAGACCAGACCTTTCAAATTGTGCATAAACATCGACTCTGAGGTAAAATTTCGAAATTCAACGAACGGTTGAAATTCGGGTCAATGGCACTAATGTTAAGTGTCACTTTTTTTTACAATCACCTTTAATTGATTTAAAAAAAGTTATTTATGCTAAAATGTAGAATTTTGTAGAATATTAAAAGTCAGAAAATTTCAGCCCGATTGGTTAAAAAATAAAAAAGATAGCGTACATTGAAGTTAATATCTTCGGATCCAGTCGAGTTATTAGTACGAGACACTGAAGAAGTCTGCACATTGTAGACGAAATACGCGTATCTGTCGAAGATAAGCAAAGGTAGTTGGAATTAAATGGAGATTACTAATTTTTCTTCTAATTTATAGTTATCTTCGGAAGTTTAATCTCACTTTTTTTTGCGTATTGGTATACACGGTAGTAGAAAACGAGGATGTGTTATAGGAATGAACTCAGTATATACTTCTGTTTTGAGTTTATCACTAACCTAGAATTGAATCAACTTGTTCGTCCATCATTCTGGTTCAAGATGCTAATGCTCTCAATGTTGACTAAATTTTAATGATGTTCGAAATAGTTGCAAAAGCTAAAAATCGAATCCCTTTCTATATGTGGTCAATTACATTTCTATTCCCTTCAGGGGTTATCGAAGTGAAAGAGAGGCAGCCCGCGGCATTTTTGAAAGATCAAATCATGACAGTGATCCGAAGCTACGGTTTTTCGATTCAGTCTACCTACTTCATTGCAATACGGTGGTAACTTCATTTAACTGTGAAAAATTAACTGTACATAAACAGAATGAAAACAGATCGAAAGTGGTTCTAAAGACTGTATTCGATGAAATTTGGACACACGCAATTGTTCGTAACTTTTTAGCGTGTGGGTAAAAATTATTGAAATTTTAACTGAATGTATTTCATTGTGTTGTGTCAATTGTATGAGTTTCGTGAAAATCGGTCGAGTGATTTCAGTGATGGCTTCGAATGAAGAAATAGTGCGCCAACAAATTTTGGGCACTCACTTCGAAAACCCAAACGCTTCTCATCGATGGATCGGAAAACAGCTCGGAATTGCACATTCAACCGTATTTCATATGATCAAAACGTTCAAGGACCGTAAGACAACCAAGCGCAAAAATGGTAGTGGCAAAAAACGTGGCACATCAAATCCGGAGACGGCCAGGATGGTATTGAACCAATTTAAGCGTTATCCCAACATTTCGATCACGGATGTTGCGAAAAAGGCGAAAGTTTCAGTTTGTTTTGTGCAGAAAACAATGAAACGTTCTGGATTACATGTGTACAAGGTCCAAAAGGCACCGAACCGGAGCGATAAACAGAACTCGGTGGCCAAAACTCATGCAAGAAAACTGTACAGGGAGTGGCTCACAAAACCGTTCTGCATTGTGATGGACGATGAGACCTACATTAAAGCCGACACCAAACAAATGCCAGGACAGGAACACTACGTTGCCACCTCTAAGTTGGCCGTTCCGGAGAGTGTACGGAAGAAGAAACTGTCGAAATTCGCCAAAAAATTCCTTGTCTGGAAAGCGATCTGCGGATGTGGCAAAATGAGTCAGCCCTTCATCACCTCTGGGACCGTCAACGGACAAATCTACATAGACGAATGCCTCCAAAAATGACTTCTACCCTTCTTGAGATCTCACGATGGCCCGACACTGTTTTGGCAGGATTTGGCATCTTGCCACTATGCCCGGCCCGTCTTAGACTGGTACAAAGATAATAATGTAGTTTTTGTACAAAAAGACGTCAACCCTCCAAACATTCCGGAACTTCGCCCAATTGAAAAATTTTGGGCAATCAGGAAGGCAAAGCTCGTTAAAACTCCAAAACAGATAAAAAAAAAGGAACTTGAACTAAGGAAAGTGTGGTTAAAAGTAAGTAAGCAAGTCGGTCCTATCATTGCCCAAAATTTGATGAAAGGGGTCAAGGCGGGCTGGGAGAAGAGGTTCAATAAACCAATGATGTCAAAACTTAACAATTTAGTAGTACTTTATTTCCAGAAAGTTTGAAAAGAATCGGGCTAAAGGAAAATTTTTGGTGACCTATTTTGTGTGTCCAAATTTCATCGAATACAGTCTTTATAGATTTTGACATGGGATATGCTCGAAAAGAAGGAGCTCGATTTTCGTTTGATATTGATGGTGAACAGCTTCATCGTCGCTTGAAAATTATCAATTGACGATGACTTTGCCGGGCCCTGGTGGTAGTACACATCATTCATCATCATCATACATCATCATAACTTTGAATTAGGTTACTCATATTTACACAGCACCACAGGCTTTTCGAAGATAGAACTCGTTGAACAGGTTAGACTTTCGACCATGATACGCCTCTGAATGCTCCCTAAAACTAGCAAAAATGAACTGAAAAAAAATCGGAATACATTTTAAGCTTTCGTATATTATTCTGGAAATCGTTTCAAGTACAAAAGAAAAATAACAGTTGCATTTCAAGTGGGACAACTTTCCCAGAGATTGTTTTCAACAGTAGCCCAATCAATCAAAATTGTTTACACCTTTTGACCCAACATCGATCATCATTTTGAACTGCTCCATCGATCAACATCCAATGGCTTGCTGGACGGCAATTTGCACAACCTCGACCATCTTCGGCACAGCGGCTGTGCACTCCTCCATATGCCATAAGATGGGCCGGGAAATCATGTTATTTCTTAAAAGCATTTCCCTGTCGCGAACTGTGCTTTTTGTCGGCGAGTACAGTGTCGCCAAACACAAAACACCACGGCATGAACCAATAATAATAAAAAAAAAAACAAGCAGAACGATACAACGCACTCCCGAGGTGAGATTCCTCGGATGCTGTCGGAATCGATCTTCACCCAGGAGCTTTATCTTGATTTCTCCGAACACTGAACTCTGAAAAATGCACGCGAAAAAAAATATCAAACACAAACAACAAGAAGCAGCCGCTTGTGTTCAATTAACTTTTCACCTGGTAAATTACCACGGTCGATTTTTTGTTGTCGCTGTTGGAAACGGAATATGCGAACGAGGAAAGATTTTTATAAGACTGGCAGGAATATTCAGATTGGTACGACACGTTACGTTGGCTTGTTTTAATTTATTTGACATTTATTAATTGAGTCGAAAAATATGTTGCTGATTTTCGGCTTATTGTAAGGGTTCGATCAAGTAATAATGAAAAGACATAATAAAGGAAAGCTTGTCACTGTACGCAACACAGCAACAGTAGCTCCGAGCGGTCTTGTCAACTGGCTGAATGGTGATATTTTACGAGGTGATTAATTTGCGAGGCGCTCATTACCGATCAATTTAACTTCCGGTGATAATTATTGAACTGGGACAGGCAGAACGCGGTTAACTCGTTCAAACGTCTGCTGGATAGTTTGTTAAACAGAAGCGTTAAACGTTATACACCAACTGTCATGAACTAATTTTTATGGCATTCGGAGTCAAAACAGTCTGTGAACAGGTATTGCCAATGGCCTTATCCGTTTCCTTGGACTATTGGACTCACGGGGACAATCTTTGGCTCCATAAGACTTGAATCCAAAAAGCCTCGGTTGTGGCTATTAATGTTTACGACAGTCGAAAAAAAAATCACCCGCAAAAGAAGTGAATGCTCAATGAGCTTTAATTTCTAAGCAGCCACGGAAGATCGAACACCGCACGAATAGCCAATTATCACCATGGAAAGTGGTTCTTTTTTATCATTTTCCATACTGGGGGAGATTAACCAGCGGGTGGCACATTTTATAGCGCAATTTTGCCTTAAGAGCCGTACCACTTAAAACCGCCCCGAGATCAAGCGGGCAAAAACGAAACCGTTTCATTCAATGGGAACAGGATTTGGCTCACTGATTATACTCCGCTTAGCTTGAGTAGTTCAAATCGAAGACCAAATCGAACGATTAACGGTTACACTCGGCACGTAGAAAGCCACCAATGACCAGGCAATCGTGAGTACGGGGTAAGGTCATACCGAACCGAGTCCAAGATAAACATAGATTTAATTAGGTGTTTAATTCGCAGCCTCGCCGGAGTCGACACCATTCGGTCGTGTTTTTCCCGAGTAAGGCGAAAATCTCACATTGATCGAATTCCTATCCGAGGCAAACAAACAAACAAACAAAAAACCACTCTTAAAATTCAACAGCAAGGCGACAAAATGTCGTACATAAATAAATTATTTTAAATAAATAACAATCAATTCAATTCAATTGGTGATGACATATACATATGTCGTTATCTCAACATGCGCGCACAATTCGGTCCCTTACTATGGCTGTACCTACCTTGATTGCTGGTCAACCAGAAAGAGCGAGAGAGAGCGAAAGAGAACAATGGTACAATGGGGCTTCTGATCCACGATCCATTTTCCGCCCCCAATCCATCAGAAGTGGGCAAGAGATACCTGAGACGCACACTTGGTTTGTTTTGTGCGCGTTTTTCTGGACATTTGTTGGCCCGGGATGGGGGCGGGCAAGGAGGAAACTTTTCTCACGTCGACGAAAAGTCCTCGCCGGCGAGGGAAGCAAAATCGGTTGAGCGCAATTGGGTAGATGCATCTCTGATCCGTGGCGACACAACGGCGGCGGTAACAACTTGGCGATCGCGGTTAGCAAAATTGAATTCTGGCTTTCAACGAACGGGAAAGGGAAGGAAAGTTATGGTGATTGGATGGTTGGAGTCAGGCCAGGTGAAGTTGGAAGCAGTGAAGTCACAAATAAGTATAACTAGGCTTCAATGATTTCGGGTAGTATTGGATAACATTATTGAAATATTGATTCCACTAATCATCAACTGCGTCTCACCAAGTAAAAGTCTTCCATGATTTGGTATTTCTCGAGTACCTTTTCAAACTGACGTATCTGATCTTTATGTAAACAAAAAGGGAAGTAAGATTCAAACGTTAAATTCTTGAAACTCTTAACACATTCATGCAAACTAGGGCCACCAACACACGGAATAACATTTACCTAACATGATGGTGATGCTTCTTTCCGTGAGGGTGCTGAGAGATTTGAGAAAATTATGATTGAATTTTACTTCCACGCTTTGTTTACAAAATCAGATACGTCTGTTTGAAAAAGTACTCGAGATTTTTCAAATCATCTGCGACAAATCGCGACAACTGACGAACGTAGTTCCGACAGGAAACCAAATTTACCAGAATATTGCAAAATAGTATTGCCCTAACATTTAAGGTATTGAATGTGTTGCGAAATGTGTACGGATGAAAGTAGCATATTCATTTGGATGAACAATTCGGTTATTGACAGACCAGCGTTTCACGGAGTATACTAACATGCATCCTCAACCCAACCAATAATTCTGGGATCATTTTTTTATAACGGGAAGCAAAATCTGCATCCAGACTCCTGAAGAACTCAGGGTGTGGTTGGTACTCCCTTTCTCCCAGAGCCACCTTTCGATATTACTTCGAGAAGGGGGCTATTGTGCTTTAAGCACCCACTTATGTCTAAGTACATAGGACTTTAGTAGTTAGTTGGTCTCTCTGACCAGCCGCTGGTCATTACACCATCTAACTTGGAGCTCAAGGATAACCTGGAAGGCCGCTGTGTTTATCGCGACCCAGATGTCCCGGTCTTGACACATTCTCCGGACAAGGTTGTCCGTAGTCGGGTCCCGACTGGTCACTGCCGTCATACCCTTTTTTTCGCGTCGTAGAAGCAAGGAAAAGCGAAGAATACATGTTTTGCGGTTTCCTCGACATTCTCACACACGGGGGAATCGGAGGGCCCGTACTTGTGTAGATACTGTCAAATGCAGCCATAGCCAGATAGGATCTGCATCAAGTGTGGAACCAAAGGGGCGATCCCTGTCCAGTACTAATGAGACCCTCTTCTTCCAATCGCCTCAGGGTCGGCGTACGCGCTTTGCTACCGCGTCCAAAGAATCACTTAAATACTTTTCTGACTATTCACGCACTTTATGACTAATTTGCACAAAGGTAACGACTTCTCCCGCTTTCTTACTTCCTATCTCCTACCTCTTTCCTCATTCTGTCTCACCCTCCTATCGTCCCTTTTCCCGTTCCGCTACTTCGCCAGTGCTTCTCCTACGCTGCTTTTCGCTGTGGCTGGTCTTCGGGCTTAACAGCCAGACCGATACTCCTCCTCCAAGTCTCACCGATTCGCGTTCTCAATGGCGTCCGCGTCTCCTCGAGACGGCATACAAAATGGCCACGTCTTCCCCAAGGCTTGAGACGTCACTAGTTTCAAACACTAGGACTCCCACGACGACCGGGAACTAACAGACGGTGGAGTTGACTTGGGCAACCTGGATGACGGTCGGGATCTTGACCAGCTCAGGCCAAACTAAAGGTAAACACAGGGGTTCTGGTGTCGGTAATGGGAATATGGCTGTTAGTAATGGGGCGATTTTAAATGGTTTACCTGTATGCTCTATCCGCTTCACTTGCTTCTACTTCTCCACACCCGCCATACCTAGGTATAGACAGAACGACGCTGGCCAGGAGCTTTCGTTTGCTCTCTTGTACCACTGAGCTATTCTAAATCATGCGGGATAAGGCCAACATAGCCATACTGGCTTTAATGCCAGCGTACTCGACGTGGCTGATTAGAAATCCCAGGTACCTTAGGGATCGCTTTGAGGTGATGGTGCAGTTGACTTCACTAACCGTCGTCCGTCGTGTCGATTTTCTGTTACTGACCACAGTAATCTCCATTTTGTGATGGGCTAGCTCCAATTTCCTGGAGCCCATTCATGCTTCGACTATGTCAAGGGAGTGTCTGGCCGTGAACTCCACCTCTTCTATAGACTTTCCATATTCTTCTAGGGTGATGTCGTCCGCGAAGCCGATAATCTTTACTCGGTCAGGGAATTGCAACCTTAACACTTCGCCATACATCGTGTTCCAGAGCATCGGTACCAGGATTGAACCTTGAGGAACTCGAGCGGTCACTTGAATTTCCTTTACGGAAGCCAAATTTAGGAAATTCAAGAAGACGCCTTCATCCAGACATCATTGCATCACCACTCTGAAAATTTCGGGAGCCAGCAGAACAGACATTGTGAAAAACTTCTCGTAGTTGGGATTTTCCAAGCAACTCCACTGAAATATATTTATCCATAATTTTCATGAATCAGATTAAAGGAACATAACCTTACAAATCGACTCTTTAATTGAATCGATAGCAACGCACTTAGACGGGTTTGATTCTGCTGTAGGATAACTGTAATTATTTTTAAGATTATTTCAATTTCTGTTAAGGTGTGTTTCGTTCTCACTTACAGTTGTACGTTTAATGTAAATATGTATATAATTTACGTATTGTTTGACCCACGTTATGTCTATATTTTCTTATGTGTTCCTGTTGAGATAATAGCTAAGTATTATTTAAATTTTTTTCAGCAATTTCAATTAATAAGCATTCAGTTTACAACTTCAAGTAGAAAAACATATGAATAAAGAGAAAATATGATTGTAATTCAATATAAATTCTTAAAAATTTGCACTTATCAACACCGATGAACGTTTGCCAATCAACTCTCATTTTGACATTCTATGTCCATCAACTCATGATGCTTGGCTGCCCTAACAATATAAGGGGTCTATCGCTTGACGCAACAGCCGTCTTGATGGCCATCTGCCCCTGACGCATTGTTCACCTTTAGCGACTTTCCTATCACAGTGAGTTCATCATTCCCAACCGTCACCTCATCTCTTTCCTCCGCGGTACCGTTAGCATCGCCCACGTGATTGCTGATGTTCGACGTTGCCGAACGAACGGCGATTACGAACCGATTGAAAACAACAGTAATGATGCTGTTAGAGATACTGCGTAAGAACATGGCCCTGATTGACTGCCCGCTGGTGCAACTTCGTTATTACAATGTCAAGGAAATGTTTTCTGATGTCTTTCCAGATGTTTTCCGATCCATTTGTTAGGCGCCGTCGGATTTTAAAGCCTGTCCATTAAATTTCAGACACCAAAATAATAGCGGCAAAACAAAAATGACACATATTTCAACAAAACCGACTATTTATTCCAAAATAATAGAGTTATATCTACATTAGAAACAGATGATTGAGATCATAATCCTTCTTACTGTAAAATTCTCAAAATTTTTGCGGAACACCCGCCATCAGGTTCCTTACGGTATCCTCAGATACGCCCAACGTGACGATTCTCTTGAAACCATCGGTACCATTTGCTTTCTTCTTAGTTTCAAAGAGTTTTCGCATAACTAGAGCTCAGTACTTCTCTTTTGGGCGAAGTTCTGGACAGTTTGGTGGATTGGCTGTTTTTGGCACGTATTTGACCTCTTGTACCTTATACCATTCCAGGACGGGTTTCGCATAGTGACAAGAGGCCAAATCAGACCAAAACAGAGCTGGAAAGTCGTGGCTTCTGATAAACAGGAGCAATCGCTTTTGCAGTGCCGGTAGAGACGAAACTAGATTTTCGAACACAACTATATATGGACGTCCAAATCAAATACTTCTTCGGGAATTTGGACACCTTCTTTGTCCAGAAATGCTCGGCAACGGTATTCCTTTGCATATAAAATATCAGACCCGCAAGCTGTTTAAAGTCTTCGAGTACGTATGATTCGTCGTCCATTGTGATACAAGAAAATGTTTGCAAAAAATTGGTGTACAGTTCTTTAGCACGACTTTTTCAGTGAAGTTTGGCTTGTAATCACGGTTGGACATCTTTTCCAATTTGTACGCCTTCTCTCCTTGCCTTTGCGTCACTTTTTATACGCATGATTTTGACTTCTCAACTTCACTTTTCGTCACTTTTCGCACAGAAAAGTTGGGATTTTTCTTAATAATGGCTACCACTTTCTTGTCCATTTGTCGGGAGCAAACTTCTCTTTTTTTTCCACCTTCCGATCCACAGTCAAGCGCTGATCAAATGATTTGCAAACAAAAACACGGTACTTTTCGGTAGTTTTAATTTAGTTTTAGTTCAAAATCGCGTACCGATGAAATCAGATTTTGCTGCCGTTTGCGCACTTCCACTTGATTCGACGCCAAAAAATGTAAACATGTTGTACCAAGGAATAAAGTGGAGAGTTTTAGCTGTCATATAAATAAACGTTTTTGCGATCCGTGAAATAGTTAAAAATCTACACTGGATGAAAGTGTCCGAAATTTAACGTGGATAGGCTTTAATTTTTTGTCACTCGAAATTTCATCAATTTTTACCTACACGCTTTAAAGATTTAAGCTAATTTTTGCGTCTCATTTTTTTTTGAGTACAGTCTTTCTTCATCGCCGAATAGTTTACGATGACTTGAAAAACCTTGAGTATTACCCACTAAACGAAATTATATAGAACTTGAGATCCGTGCTGATTAATCTCACAGCCGTCGTTTGACAATAAAAAAAATGGCCATCTCAGTAATACGAACTATCATGTGCTTTTTTGTTATTCTTCAACCATATTCTTCATAGGATTTTGAAATCTAATTTTCTAACTAGTCTTCGTAAAATAAACCAAACAATCATATCTAATCTAATTTTCTTACTAGTCTTTGTGAAATAAACCAAGCAATCATATGTAATCGATAGAGTGAACAATGCATTTCAAGGTTTGCTTCGAATGTAACAATAATATCAATAAACGTACCTGTAATTGCAACGACCAAAACACAGACACGTTCTCTCATGACGAAAAAAATGATGACATCTTAATAACCATTTTCTCACCCATCGAGGTTGTCAGAAAAAAAAATGAATCCCTTCCTTTAATTTCAAGCCAAAGCAAGCGTAAACAACGAAATTGTATTCAATGTTTCATACAACATACAATATTTTTTGCAATATTCCATACAAGAGACCTAATTCCAGCGATATCTGGCTTGAATTTACTTCCTTTGATATCTTTGTCGTCTGCGACTTACAGGGTTCTTCAGTGTCGAGTGCTCGACTATTTCAAACGAAAAATCTCATTAATTCATGCCAAATCTAGCATTTTCTTCATGTGCATTAGAAAAAGCAGAAAATTAAGGGTTTTTTTTTCATCTGTGAGATATATTTCGATGAATATCGTTTAGAAGTCCTTAATTACTTGAATAACATTGTCGAAGACCTCAATTTTGTATAAATACTATATAACTTGTTGAAACAATACAACGATAAATCTATTCACTTCGACACAGTGCCTCTGACGGAGAGATACTCAATTATTGCAATTTAAAAACGGCCCCAACATTTTGGTCTGTTCAAACATTGAAAGGACGTTGCATTGCATGAAAAAACTACGAACGTTTGACCTTACTTCAGCCATTAGGGTCTTCTGCAGACTTCTCTGCTACTGATTTAGCTGCTTTTGTCTAAGATTTTCGAAATCGTTCTACAGTTGTAGCTTGTTATTTGTATTGAGAGAGTTCTCTCTTCACGAGAGCCCAATACCGCTCGATAGGTCGCAACTCAAGGCAGTTAGGTGGATTCGCCTCTTTCGGTACAACATGGACTTCATTCGCTTTATACCATTCCAAAACATCTTTGGCGTAGCGGAAGGATGCCAAATCAGGCCAGAATAGCGAGGGAGTGCAATGGCTGCGTAGGAATGGTAACAATCGCTTCTTTAGGCAATGTTCACGGCATGCTTCCTTGTTTACCGTTCCGGTAGTGATAAATCTGTGGCTTGCTTAACCACAGCTGTATATTTACTGCCAAACCAAATATTTTTGGGGAAACCTAGCCTTTTTCTTCGTCCTGAAATGCTCCTCTACGCCGTTGCGTTGCATGGCGGTATAATAAGACATTCCGGGGAGCTGCTTAAAATCTTCCAGCACATAAGTTCCATTGTACATTATCACGCAGGAAAACTTCGTCAAATATTCGCGATACAACTTGCGACCGGGTTTTAGCCGTCACATTCTGTTTATCATTACGGTTAGGTACAGTTTCTACCTTGAACGACTTCATACCTTGTCGGTGCTTGGAAGTATACACGAAAGTTGGAGACATTTTTACATTTCTAGCCACAGTAAGTAGCGAAAGAATTGGTCTCTTCTGCAATATTTGCTTAACCTTCGCGTCCACAATAAACAGACATAAGTTCCTTAGTCTGCGAAATATTTCACGCGTTGATAAAGTATTTCCAGAGATATACGTATTTACGGGTGTCCAGATTCTGTCGCAAACTAGCCTTATTCCTTCACACTTCTTCAGTGTTATACATCAGAAGTCGACTTTTATGTCGAGCCATGAGGGATTTTCAGGTGCGGGTATTTACTGGCAACGAGACTTCTTTAATCTACCCGGGCAGGTGAAAATTCTTTAAATTAATTTTGGAACAGAACATCTCCCACCTTCCTGGCCTAACCGAAACACACTATCGAAATTGTCCCAGAAAACATAAACAAATTCCAATCACTTTTACTTCTTGCTATTTACTGTTCTACTGAACAGCACAGCGAATCGTATGAACGTCCTATAAGTACAACGGATCAACCCGTGGGACATGCACTTCTGCAGTGGATAATTGATCGCTTTTGCGATTACTCGTCCCGCAAGACCACCGTAAGCCGCCTACAAGGTTAACAAATGTCCACCCGAAGGAGAATCGAAAATTTGCCTCGTTCCTTCTTTGGCCATATTCTTACGTAGGACATGTCCTACCATACAAAGCAAGTAAAGGCAGCAAGAACAGCGACAGTAGCTGTAGTAACCACTAACTTTTGTGTAATACCAATTAGCAGCCTGACACTCGAGGGCTCACAGAGCGCTCCTTATGCCCGTTGACAACAAGTCGCTCCGTCTCGCTCAGATAAACGTTCTGATTGTTCTCTGGTCAGCTACTATTCGGTAGGGACTTTCGAAACCCGATTAATTTATTGATCGACGACCAGCTAATTTTCCGCCTCCAATAATGACCGATTCGCTATCTCTCGCTGTCCTCCGGACGGAAAACGACGATTAATATCGATCTTCAAACTCCGGCCTGGACAGCGCAACGTCAACGAGGGCGCATTTATTTATTGGTCGATTTTGCTGCTCGCTTGCCGGGCTACGGTTATGCAAACCAAATTGCCATGTTTTCACCGTAATCAGTGTCACATGCCCTTTTTCTTTTCTTTTTTTTTTGCTGGGAGACTCAGTAATAGTAGCGAAATTTATGGATTTTAATTGTGTGCCAAGTTGGATGAAGATATCAGCCCAGATCGAGTAAATTACCGGCTTTCGCCCGGCGGGGTTAATTAGTGCATTTACGGTGTGAGGTAGCAAATCGACATATGTACGAAATGCAGATGATTGTGGGTTCATATGAAGAAAAAAAAATCGATGCTTTCGTAGGGAAAATTATACAGACCTGAATGCATTAAAGTGCAATTCGCAATTACTGTGTCGATTGGGACACTAATGAGTTAGTATTATTCGAAATTATAATGCAAGATGAAATTCATGGCCGATGTGCAATCTTTTTTTGATAACGCACATGGAATTCTATAGTAGCAAAGTAAAAAGATAAACAGAAATATTTAACCATCGCAATCTTCGGTATCAAATCGACACCTTTAAACAAAGAATTCCTGTGCCCGAGAATTCCAACCCAAAACCTGCTCATGACTCACAAGCTGTCATTTGCGTCCTGTTCTGACATCCACACCGCATCTACCGGTTCTCATAATTTACGACCTCACCAAATTTTATTTGCCATTTTCAACACCCTTGCTACAGCAGCAAACCGCGCTGGAAAGCCAACCGAATTGAAGAATTTAACGACACCTTCCTAAATGTATACCCTCAGCCTCAATTATCTGCCAATCGCCGCAATCGAAGGAAAGAATGGCCACAATCACAGCCACAGCCAACGACCAAAAACGACGACGACGACGCTTATCTCAAATGCAATTTGAATTTGATCGCCTTTATTTTTTGAGGCAGCGTCGTCGCCATTCCGTATTTCTTTGTTTACCCTATAGAAGCTGTAAATTAAATTAGCGATCCCAAAAAAGGCTTCTGCTGCGCATCGACTTGCCTCGATCGAATGCACCCGATAAACCTTGCGGCTGAGGCGGTTTTGTATTACACAACACGTTTCTTGACAAGTTCTGATGCTCACGAAAGCACAATGTAGAAAGATTCTCAAGGAAAGCATCGAAATGTGCTCGCTCGCATACACGGTAGGTGTCAAGTTGCGAACAAACGTCGGTCGTCGTCGTCGTCTCGCCGCCGCTCCATATTTCCGCGTATAATTGTTCACAGGTTGTTTTACACGACAGTTTCGCTAAATGTTTCGCACTTGCGAAAATCACCCGAGCGATGTCGATAAATTTCCGACGATTCGGATTTTTGCCATTTCTCGCGAAAATTAGATTGGTCGGCTCGGTTGATGTGGATTTTATTTGTTTGTGAGGAATCGGCGGGAATAATGCAGATTTGCGGACAGCGGTGTAGCTGGAAATTGTGGAACGATTGCTAGCCAAACGAAATTGAAAAAAAAAATAGGGAGGCATTCCCTTTGATGTGATAGGATGGAGCATGCCGTATGAAAATCAAAGTATTTAAAAATTAGAACATGTATGAAGCCACACATACCCTATTCTTGAGCATGAGCATGATTGACCGCCCGAGGTTGCTACTCTGTTGTTGCTAGATCAGCTGTAATTACACAGAGAACCAACAGATGATGCTTGAGACTAACATACATCTTCAATGTGTAAAAACTGGTGATCCCAAACTAAGGCAATACCGGCGCCGGCCCCGTCCGAATGCTGTTCATGTAACGAAAGGGTAGGAATATGTTGACGGGATACTCGCTTTATTGGAAGCCGCGGAGTCCAATACACTTCCAGAGAAGTCACTGGGATTTTAGATAACAGAATTGGCAGGGTGGCCACACAATCTTAATATAAAATATCCCGCATTTTGCCCGAATTTTTCCCGAATTTTTCCCGCATTTTGCCCGAATTTTCCGCCATTTCTGCCTTATTTTCACGACTGTTAAGATGAGTTAATATAAATTACTCGTAGCTAAATCTCTGCGCTCCCAAACTTTTTCCAGCTTGATTTACCACCAGACACTTTCCATATATTTAAAATACGCCTTTTTGTGCGACAGGATGAGCCAATTTTCGACAAATGTTTTCAAATTTGGTAGCTCCTTCTTGGTTCTAGCCAAAATTTGTCCATACCATTTTCTTTTCTCTGGAATGCGGCAAACAACGTCAGACGGCATTGAGCACAGCTGCCCAAATTCTTCTTTCACCATGTGTTAACACCCTTACAGACGCAATTCGCCAAACTTCAAACACATTCGGCTCCACTTAAAAGATAAGTTCATTTCTGGCCTCACCTGCTACAGCCGTGTAGCCAGATCTTCTAAGGGCATCTTCAACGGTGGTTCAAATCGTCGTTTGGATGTATTTGTTAAGACCAAACGCAAAAACATCGCTGCATCGCTGGTGTTTGTAAAATTTGTTTTATACCGGATCTATTTTGCATCATTTCAGAACTTGTATAAGCTTCTATGTTTCTTACTGAACGCACTCTTTAAAAATTTAATTTAATGAACAACAGAATATCTAGGAAGGTTGGGTGGAAATATCTATAATGAACATGCCAGAAGTTGATTAAATTTCTCGGCAGTTGAATAAAATCATTGGAAGTTTCCAGATAATCATGAAGTGTGCTCGCTGTTAAATTATTAACGTTTCTGGAAACTTGGATGAACTTCCAAAAAGTTTGCTGATCATCCATGGAATAGGAACAACTTTCTGGAAATGACGGGAACTTAGAAAATCAGATTTCGCTTCGCAGAAGTTGTTTCAACTTCCAGCAGGTACATATTCTGTGATAAAAAGCAGAATATCACACATATTTAAATAACTTACGAGAAATTGGAAAAAAAAATCTTGGAAGCCGTGGAATTTCTGTGGAATAGTTAGCATTACCGAGATGTTGTTAAATCGTACCAGAACTTTTTATGATCTCCAAGATTGTGAAAAGGTGGAAATTCTATGAAATTGATTAAAAAGTAGTTGGTTTCTTTATTCTCGTTTTGGTTAGGTTCGAAACATTAATTAGTAAGAAGTTTAAGTTCTTCTTAAAACTTAAATACCCTGAACTTTTGGGATGTTTTCGGAACTATTGGAAAGATTCTCGATCACCTGGAAAGATCCCTGAAGTTCTAGGAAGCTCCCCAAACTTATGGAAAAATCCTTTGAATGTTTCCTAAACTTTTCGAATGCTCAAAAAATCCAGTTTCCTGTTTATCTGGAACGTTTTCTGAAATTCTGGAAAGTTCCCCGATCTTGGGGCAAGTTTTCTGAAATTCTTGGAAGATCGCAGGACTACTGAGAAATTTCCCAAATTGCTGAATTTCCTGAGCATCCGGGAGTTTTTTCGAGCTTCTGGAAAGTTCCCTGAACTTCTGGGAAATTTTATAAATTTCTGGAACGTTCTCTGAACGTCTGAGATGTTTGCTGACCTTTTGGAAAGTTTCCTGATCTTTGTGGGAGTTCCATGATCTTTGTGAGCATTTCCTGAAGTTCTGAGAAGTTTTTTGAATTCACGAGAAACCCTGAACTTCAAGGAAGTTTCTTGAACTCCTACATGTTCGCTGAACTTCTAAGAAGTTCTGTATATGTCTAGCAAGTTTCATGAAATTTTAAGAAGTGCACTAAACCTCTAGGAAGATCCGCAAACTGTTGAAAAGCTTCATCAATTTTTTGACTGTTCTCTATTGGAAGTTCTCTAATTTTCTGGAAAGTTCCTTGAATTTTTGGGAAGCTCCCTGAACATCTTGAGTAGTTCTATGAACTCCTGAAAAAAAACCCAAAATAATCTGATAAGTTTTCTAAACTTCTGGAAGCCCCCTGATTTTCTGGATAGTTACCTGAACTTCTGTGAAGAAACCTTAACTTTTGGAAACTTCCCTGAACTCGTGGTAAGCTCCTTGAATTTGTGGACAATTTCCTGAATTTCTAGGAAACAATCTGAATTTCAGGAAAGTTGTCTGAACTTCTAGGAAGAACCCTTAAAGTCAAATCCAAAAAGTATACCGAGCTTCTGATAAGTTCCCTGAGTTTCTAAGAGCACTGAATTTACAAGACTTTTTTTCGAACTTTTTGGAGATAATTTTTGTCCATCAGTTTCTTAACCTTTTCCGATATTGGGGGCGTAAATTCTGCGGGCCGTAAGTCTTAAGGACAGATTTGCAAAAATTCATCAGGGTCACCAACCCCCAAGTTTTCGTCGAGAGAACTAGCTGAGGACATACGCCAACATCCGTTAGGCTGCTTTGCACCTATGTAACAATAAGGCCAACATATCCAGCTGCATCGCAACAGCACACAGATAAAAAGAAACACTGAATTTTCTGCATTATCTAATGCACATAAAGGGAATGCTAGATTTGGCAGAAAATAATGGGATATTCCATGTAAATTTAAGCCAGATAACACCTGAATCTAGCCTGTTGTATGAAAGATTGCAAATAATATTGTTGTTTACGCTCATTTGGCTTGGAATTACACGAGGGGAAATTTTACGCGCTTGTTAAAATTAATTATTTTTTTCTGTGCAGGAAAAAGTTATCAGTTGACTCTTGTTGTCGCATAACGTCTAGGATCATATCCCTTGGCATGTTGAAACGTCACAGAAAGTGCTTCTTGTCATAGCTTGGCGTGGCTCTATCTATCACTATCAGCACTATCTAATATCGTTTAAATAAGATGCATGCATTCACACATTCACCACCACTCAAATCAATCCATGGTAAAAAGTTTGCGAAAAATCCTCGGTCTCTGAAAAAAACAAAACTTCTGATCTCTGCATATTGTAAGATTGACAAGATGATAGGTGTTGGTGGGTTTAACAACAAGAAATACTACACCGGTGCGGGGAACGCAAAGTTGGTCTGTTTTAGCTGCTTCTTTTTAAGTTTGCTGATGCAAATCAACTATAAAGAAGTTAAAATAAACCACCGCTGAAGATGCTCTAAGCGGTACGTTTTGAACAGGCTGAACAATGAGATCGCTGGACCGAGTAAATGACAAAAACGCTTCTCAAATCATTTGAAAAATGTGTGAGTATGGTTCCTTCCATATGACAAAAATTCCCGATGACTTTTGAAATTCCCGCCTTTTTCCCGCATATTTCCCGAAGATTTTGGATTCCCACATTTTTCCCGCATTTCCCGATTTTCCCGAATCTGTGGCCACCCTGGATTGGGTGGCAGTAGGGTTCGTTTTGGTTAACGATAAGCATTCTAGTGAATATTTAAACATTAGTACCGTTATCCGATTTGGACCGATTTAAACCAACAGTAAGGATGCTATTGGGGCCACTCACAAAGTGTGATCGTGGTTTTTATAAGGAAAACAAGGTTATTCATCTATTCACCAACTTGGAACGATCTACACCAACAGTACGGATGCCGCTGCAGTCACTCACAAAATGGCACAGCGGTTTATTTATTTTAAGATAGGGTTGAACGAGTAATTTGGATCACAATTAATTATGTACCTCGCCGACCCATCTTACCCGTCAAACCACGAGTTCTTATACTAACTCGATCACTCGCGCAACGAACAATGGGCAACCGAAACAATAAACAAAACACTACACCCGATAATAAAGTATTGCGGAACAAAGTATCGACACAACCGATTCAACCGATTCAACTGATGGTCGACGCAAACCTATTAAAAATAAAATTTATTAATATAGATACAATGGATAACAATTACCTGTCTTGCTACACGTCCTTGAGAGCACTTACCACGCTCAGGATTTTTTGTATTTTTTCGTTAAACGTTTTCTTATTCAAACTTCGTATACATATTGGAGTGAACCATCCGAATCATCGCACAATTTTTGAGAATAGTTTTGCACAAATTTTACACTTCGCATTATCAATGGTAATGTTTCATATTTCAGTATTTCATTACGAATTTAAAACTACACGGAGTCCGATTTGCAACACCAAGTTCGAGTATACGCTATCTTATTGTTCACTGCAGTGATAAACACGAAGATGATGTATACAAGGTGAGACGCGTTCCTTACTAGTCCGTTGCCGTTCTTAGAATGGCAGTCACTGTTTTACCAAAACAAAATCACTTTGTGGGTGGTTCATTTCAGTAGGATTCAAAAACACGTCAAAATATCGAGTTTGAGAATCGATTCAAACAAACAGCAGGAATGTCGTTGGGGTCACTCACAAGTGTGGGTGGTTTATTTCAGAAGGGTTAGAAAAATACTTTAACAGAACGAGTCTGAGAACCGATTCAAACCAACAATAGTGATGCTGTTGGGGTCACTCACAAGTGTGTGTGTGTGTGGTTCACTCCAGCAGGATACAAAAATATGTTAAGACATCGAGTTTGAGAACCAATTTAAACCAACAGTAAGAATACCGCTTCAATGAAATACAAACATACGTTGTAGCATCGATTTAAAATAAAATTTAAATGACGTCTCACCCACCACAACATCGCCGCCTCTAGCAGTCCACGCGATTTGCGCTAATTTTCATATCATCTCTGGTTCTCACACCAACAGAGTTTATTATTACTCATAAATGATGCATGAAGCAACACATATTTTTGAACAAAAAATCAATCGAATAGAATTGAATACGGCTGAATAGAGGGTGGAACGATTAAAAATTGGTCAAACATGATAAAGTGCACACTGATAAGTTTATTATATAAATGATCAATCTTTATTTTGTTTTTTGAGGTTCATCGTCTACAAAACACAGGGAAATTATTTGATTAGGCTTCCGATCTTTTGCATTTCCGAATGTAAACTGCGAAACCATCAAGTTTTGTACCTCTGTTACATCCACATTAATTGATGCTGAACGCCAATTTACCTTGAACTGTATTTCACTTCCAACTGTTATATGAGCGCTTTTGATATTTCTCTTTACCGACAAAAAATAATAATCATAAATAAATATCAATGGAACAGTTTAGTTCAAACTTAGCAACAGTTGAAATAAGCAAGAAGATTGCAATTAATCATCGTTTAAGGCTATTGAGAAGATACTTTCTCTTGTCAAACAAATCTTCAGTTAACAATTATGTACAATAACTATGTACTACTCACAAATTGCGGGACCCCTCATCCCTGGGACCCGACTACGGCACCGACCTGACTTTATTCATATTCTCGAGTATCGGCCATTTAATATGGCGAGAACGTCATCGCCATCAGTTCTGAGAAACCGTCGCACACAACAGAAGCGGATTCGTTATGTGAAATACCACTGCATACTGGTTCCACGGGCTTTCGGTTGCCACAATTAAAATCAGATCACACAGTAGCAGGCATCCAGCTGAAAACTGCAGACTTGACGAAATGCGTGATTCGACAAAATACGACAATTTATTACCCCGTGCCATTGTAAGCCGGGAAGCGCTCTTTAATGACTACCGTTCCTATTTTATTGCACGGAGCGGATAGTAGATCCGTGAGTATTAAAAACGCATAAAATACAGTCGCTCGTTAACGCCATAATTTAATTTGGATTCATTGTTCTGGAATCGAAAATCGGAGACAGAATGCAAATTTCATTCAAAATTCAACGAAGCTGAGAACGCATCAAGCAGGAGAGAAAAAGCACTTTTTATAAACCTTCCGTTTTATCATCTGGACGATCTCTTTCAACAAATCCGCGAAATGCGCCATACTCACAGGACCATTAATCCCACACAATCTAATCACCGGTGGTTGTCCATTTTTGTTATCTTTTAATTTCTTATGCTTTCCATCCGTGTCGGGCCGTGCAAACACGCGCGCGTCATACTTTTCGAATGATATAAACCTCTCTGGCCCTGCGAATGGGTACGGCTTTCTTTCACGATGCTGTTATGGAACATAGAATCTCAATCAAATCTCCGCCCGTATTAATTTATGGTTGCATATACTTAAGATAGCGAAGGCACGTCACTTTTCCTCGCCGCTATATTCAGTCGCACACAATTTCGCAATCGAACCAACCAATTTTGCACGAGTGCCATAATTATATCCAATTAGAGACAGAGAAAAAAAAGTATCATTTGCATAATTATGAAAATGTCATAACAATAACATTAGCCGTATGCGAATATTGCGTCCACCGCCTGCAGTCGTGTGTCGGAACTAGTTTCGTGACATTTCCTTTCGAGTGTTGGAGATCTGCAGCCCATCGATAAACGTATTGCCTTCTTCAACGCCATCTTCGACCCACGGAGCACGGACGGAGGAACCCGGCAGCTATCCCGCTGGGAAGCGCGATAATTGATGCGCGCCTTTGAAAATACGCCGTCTGAAATCTGCGCAGTCTCATTGACGGGTTTGATGCTTGGACGTAACGTTAATCGAAAGTAGGATCTTCTAGATGGCTACTCCCTCCGATCGCCACAAGGCTTTTGAGTGACAGCAGTCATCGGGGAGAAAAGGCGCAAGGACCGACACCAGCCGTGTGCATAGGTGACCGATGGGTGTGATTCTCGCTACTCATGGGTGCTGGCTGTGATGGGAAAGGCTGTAGTTTATGGATGAATGTGAGGGAGCCACGACGGATAAATTTAATTGAATTTATTTTATGTACGGGATCGGATTGTAACTCAAGATTAATTGCATACTCACCATAGTATAGATATAGTATAGAGTACACGGTACCCATGCAGCCATTTGGGGTTTAAAAGATTATTAAAGCAATGTTCTAGACTTGAAGAACGCTTTAAAGCCTCGATAAAATTGTATTTTACTTGGAATAGCTCTCATTTGACTATGTTAAATCTAATTTTAACAAAACTGGTGGTTTAAATTGTACACGACGAAAATATACCTGAAAAGAAAAGAAAATATTTTCAATTATTATATGTACAATAGCGATTTTTTAAAGAAGATTTGGAGAACTGATAAGAATATATTTCATTTTATATCATACCAATTAACGTTTCAGCAGATTTTAAACTTTTTTTTTACCATTTGTATAAAGAAGAATGTATACGAGTTACGAGTACAGTCTTATCCGTAAAATTTATTAGAGTGAAAGTAAGGTATAGGCCAATTTTACTAGGCACTTTCCTACAGAAGATCAATTGATTGATCAATTGCTCAACTTAAAAAAAAGGAGAAAACAGAAAAACTTTTTCAAACGGTGTTCTTTTTCTAACCTTTACTGAAAAAGTTGCCGATGAAATAGGCCTATCTGCTATGGATAAGCATTTTCGGGTGGAATTTAGAGGACCTTACTTGCGTTTACAAGTAAAAGTTTGAAGAAGTGGTTCAGTTTTTAGTTTTTTTTTAATCAAAGTAGAGAGGCTTTCCAAATCTCACTAGTTGTTCTTATACATTTTTAAATTTTCTTATAAATGTGATAATTGCATCTTCAACACTTCAACTATTTTTGCAAATGAACCATCAAAGCAGAATGATAGCTTGCAGTTTGCTTTGATTTCCAATTTTATAATTCGCCTGAAGGAAGAAAAAATATGTTTGAATGATCTCATCAAGTTTTACTATGCGATGAGGTTAAATTTAATCTTGTATGTATGTACGTAAGGTAGCCACAATTTCTTCTAAGACCTTGTCATGTATGCAGCTCCACTTAATAGCAAGATCAAATTGAGTTACCGGGTTGCATTCACAGTAACGCTGTATGAAGGGCCAAAAACGGTGGGGCGAACCCGTAAGCAGAGACACTTACGCGAAACCCGCGGGAACATAAGATTCTCCTTCCAACGATACGATCCAACAAATCAAATAAACCAATTCGCAATACTTATTAAGCTTTCTACGGGATGGCTTGTTAAAGCGCCCTTTTTAGCCATCCCGTAGAAAGCGCCCCACTCTCGCTGAAACTGTTGGAGCAGAACTCACAGCATCACAATCGAATCGGTATGATAAGAAAATGATACTGGTTGTTCCTTCCTAAACCCCGGTTGTCATACCACTACATTGTCAAATTCCAGCTTGAGTGATACCCTGATGCGCCCTCCCTTCCCATTATATAGTCATATAGTAGTATATAGTAAATGGATATTATAATGATGAAAAATTTAGTGAATGAATATAAGATTGAAGATAACAATTCCATTTGTGAACCTGAAAATTTAGACAAAAATGAAACAACGAGATTTCTTTTATAGAAATATTTTACAAAACTTGGGTTATCCATGGGAGATCTGAAATTGTATAACATAAAAAGAATAGTAAACCTTAAATTTCGAAGTGCTGTTCCATTTCCTTGCATCACAATAACTTTTTGTAGTGAGTCTCACAGGTCTTATAGTGATCTTAATTAAATGAATTTAACTGCCATAAGATCAAATCATTTAAAACATGCATATCCTTTAATATCATAACATGAAATAATAAACAGACGTTATAACGAATAATACGAGCAAGCCAGTAAACTTAGTAGAATATATTTTTTTTTTTTTTACGAATTCATTTATTTGTACAGGCTCAACCGAATCAACTTTACAGAGCCAAGTTTTCATGTTTATATACATCAGTTATCTTAGAACTAAGGTTAAGGGGGAGTAGAATATATATCCATAACTTGGCTGGTCATCCACTCATCGAAAGACTTCCGCAGTTGCAGCTTCTATAGGATTAAGATCTACTAAGCTTAGAATTTGTTTTCATATTTATAGTCAAATAACATAATAAGCGTGGGTACAATATATATCTTACATCCATTGGTTTGTTACTGACATTTAAATTTAGATAAGTATTAATATCATAAAAATCCTAAAAAAGCTGAAAACAGCAAACAGTAAGGCGAAATAAATTTTATATGAGTATGAATTATGCCGAAACGAAGACTTAATAAAACTACAAAAAAAAACCGGTAACTCTTGTTGGTCTGGACCCATAAATGATTCTTTATGTCTGTGAAGTAGGAAATGAATGATTATAAATTAAATGTTTCTGGTGAAAAAGGAAGAAGATTTTTTTGATCGATTTTTTTACATATGATCCTTTCTACAAAAAAAGAGAAAAAAAAAAAAAAAAATGTAAAGCTGAAAATGACCTATAAAATAGCATGGATAATATAGTGAATGGATGTTCAAATATAAAATTATAATAACAATGATATTATATTTACATGTGTACAGATTGTGGTACTGCTGCAATAGTGGACAGTCCACTACGAACCTTAGACAACGTATCATAACCAACGAAAAAAAAAATTAAAAATACTTTACAATACCTGGAAACTCCATGGGTGACATGAAATTATATACCGCATAAAGAATAGTCTATCTACAATTTCGATATCCTGCTATAGTGGAAAAACTAATTGATGTGATCTTACCACAATGGAACTGACTCTTAGCTTCGAGTCCTGACAAATCCCGCAAGGGCGATGAGGTTAAATTTAATCTTGTGCCAAAAAATGTAAGGAAATTCTTCAAGCGAACAAACAAGCTCCAATCATTATTTAAATCAAAATTTTGTTAAACAAGAATGCGTGTAAATGGATTAATATTGATTTATTGGAAAATCATTTTTTTCGTTCAATTTATATAAAATACGGAAAATATATTTAGCTTTTTCATACTGCTTTCTTTGAGTTTCGCTGGAGGATGTACGAAATGTAAAAGTGTGTTGTAGGGATGATTGACACCAGAATGTGCAAGTCCGTTTCTTAACCTTTCAGTACTCACGCTAACTTTTTTAAAGGGTGTACGGAATCAAATTGCGACACACACAAATATTCGGCAAAATTCGCTCGTTCAACAAATCATCTTCAAACTTTAAGGGAGTAAAATAAAACATGTTATAAAAATTCCCATGTTTATTTTATTCAATTTCTATTCCATATCCAAATGTACAAACCTCCTTCTTCACATCATTTGAACATCATTTGAACCAACTTTTTTTTTGCGTTGCAATCCATTTTTTCTTCATATCTGCCTCCGATTTCACTTCCTTAGGATGTTTCTTGAGTGCCTACTTCATGATGGCCCAGTAATTTTCAATTGGCCGCAGTTTCGGTGGTTGATATGCTTCGGCACGAAATTGACCTCCTTAGCCTTGTACCACTCCAAAACCTCTTTCGAGTCATGGCACGAGGCTAAATCCGGCCTGTAGAGCTTCCGTGCACGTGTTTTACCTACCGTATTCTGCTGTTCATCGCGATTGGGCGCCTTTTGGACCTTGTACGTGTGTAGTCCTTCCCGTTTTGGTTAGATTCAGTTTCTTCGCCACATTTCGAACTGAACTTTTGGGATTCCTCTTGAAAGCTTGAACTACCCGCTTGTGATCCTTGACACTATACGGAGATCCATTTTTGCCACTTTTTTCTTTCCGATCGATGGTCAAACTTCGTGGTACCGATTTAAAATACGAGACACCGTAGAATGTACCATTCCCAGCTTCCTGCTGATGGCACGAACATTTCTTTGCGCCACTGCTGTTCTTCTGACTCCATCTTCGCAACGATTGTACATCTGCTAGTGAAACTTGCACAGCGTAAACAAATAGACATTGAACTAATTTTACCCAAAATTTCAATAGAAAATACCCAACGGGTAAAAAGTCATTTAAAAGTGATGCAATTTGATTCCGTACAACCTTTATCACGAGCACTCGCTCGTTATACTTTGTTCAATACATGCCATCCCGAAATATCAAGTGAAACGGAGCACATACAGCAAATTTATTCAGTTGGTCAAGGCCTTTTCATTTGCGAACTGTTTAGGATTCTATCACACCTAGTTTGCTAATTATTTCCAATAATAAGCCATATCTTGCTATTGTGACCCGATAGCAAGTTTCTGTCTTGGACAAATATGTTCAGTGAAACAAAACTTTTTGAATGCTGTCTAGTAGTAATCTTTCCGCTACGTGGCGCTAGTGCCCCAATTATTTTCAGGAATATACTATCTCATGGTATCCTGACCAGACAGAATTTTTCTGTCTTTGACAATGTTGTTCCGTAGGACCTTTTGTATGGTGACTAGCAAATTAGAATTTTCTCGCTACTTGGTGCGCTAGTATGTGACGGAATTGTTAGAATATCCTGGCTATATTCACAGCAAATTTATTCTATTCTGCATCAGCATGTTTCTTAATCTTCCTGTCTTTCCTTTTTATACTAGAATTACAGAATGGTGGAGATAAAAAGTATACTAACGCTACATACTTGGATTTTTCAGTAAAGAAGGTTTCTCTCATCGGCAAAGTTGTACAATAGGTCAAAGCATCACGTAGTGAGATAATTCTGAACTTTTTTCCATCAAACTAGTGCCGCTGAACTACATAACAACATGGTCGAAGCCAAGAACCTGCTGTATGGGCAGTATAAAAAAGTAAATTATGTTCAGGAAGATAATTTGTGAGCTAGCGCCGCGAAGCGAGAAACTTCTAACCTACGAATGACCAATGATAAGGCCATGGCCTACTGAACAACTATATCGAAGACAAGAACGTTCTATATGGCCAGGGTCCCAATATATAGCATCTAGAGAACTACTTGCAAACTAAAGTCACGTACTGAGAAATGTTAAATTTATATACTTTCATCAAAAGCCCAAAAAACATGCTGAAGAACTTTGTCGAAGACTGAAACCATCCATTTGTTCAGCATCTTAAGATAAAACATTTTTAAGAAATTTACTTGCACATTAGCGCCGCGCATTTTAACTTATAGTCACCAATAAGCTTTGATCTACTGGACCCCTTTGTCGAAGACAGAAGCCCTCTAGATAACGAGGACTACGAGATATGCTTATTTGGAACCAGTTATATGAACTTGATATACAACGTTTTTTATTTGATCTGACTCTTCTCGCAATATCGCATTCTATTTGAGGAATCTCAGTAATCTAGGAATACGCTGTTCGGGTAGGGATTCCCCTAGACTGACAAAAGAATGCGCATCTGATCGTGCTCATGTACTCCAGTGAGCTTGGAATGGCTCTAGCTATGTTTGTTCCCACTTCCCAAAGCCCACACGAGATAAAAACTATCTTCACCTGCAGGTTTTTGAAATTACCTACAATGTCTATTTCTATCTTATAAGGAATGTATCGAAAATAAGCTATATACGTACATTTGCGTCGTACGCGTGTATTTGTGATGGTTTAAATGTGTTTATCATAGCTATGTGTTTGAATGCCATCTTTCGTTTGTTTACTTGTTTGTGCGGTTTAAATCCTTTTTTTTCGTAATGTCGCGCATTGAAAAATACGTAAAAATTAAGGTTTTGGACATATGGCTACGTGAAAAGGGTGTGACTATGCGACAATTGGCGAAGCGCTTTGTAATTCATCACTCGATTCATCATAACCAAGTTTGGGAAACACTGTTCCTAGGATTAACTGCTCGGAAGAGGCAGAAGACCCGGATCTTCCAACCCTAAACTGGGTCAGAAAGTGGTAGATCTGCTTCGGAAAAAAAACAAATCAATGTCGATACGAAACAGTTGAGAACCGGAACAACCTGTAGGCCTACAAGAAGCAGAAAATTGCCAAACAGTGCACTATGGTACGAATGGACAAATTTTGCGAAAAAAATCGATAACTCGAAAACCATTAGCTTTAGGCAGATGATGTCTTTAGGAGATTTAATTTTAAAAATAAGATCTATCTTTTGGTTTGGGTGGTGACTAGCGTGGTCCTTTTATGTTCATAATAAAAATTTCAACTTTTTATTCTTTTGATTTAGAGGATTTTTTGCTGCTGAGCTGAGAGTTGTAGATATTTTAATTTAATGAAACTTTGCTGAAGTAATTTAACTTCTATCTCATCTACGTATCGTTTTATAACAGTTTTTCTGACTTTGCTTAGGGTGGGACTTAAAAAACAGTTTTTTGACTGTAACTTTTTTTTAAATTAAATCTCCTGAAGACATCATCTGTCTAAAGCTAATGGTTTTCGAGTTATCGATTTTTGTCGCAAAATTTGTCCATTCGTACCATAGTGCAGTGTGTAGAACAAAAATCGTATTCGCGAGTTTTGAAGCGACCGGATGCATGTGTTTTTATGAACGACGATACTTATATCAAATAAGACTCAAAAACCCTTCCAGGTCCACAATATTACACTGCCGCCGTAGGGGAGGACTTAAGCGATGCAGATCTATTCAAGGGAAGAAAAGTTTCGTCGAAAAGTGCTGGTATGGTAAGCAATACATTCCTGCGGTGTGAAATCTACCACATTTTACACTATTGGAACAATCAATGCGGAAAGCTATCGATCTCAGTGTCTGCAGAAGAGGTTACTGCCTTTATGTCAGAAGCATAGTATCCCTGCACTGTTTCGACCGGATTTAGCGTCGGCGCATTACATCAAAACAATTCTCAATAGGCTCACGGAAAAGGGTACAGATTTCGTTGAGGAATACATCAATCCGCCAAATTGCCCCCAGCTTCGGCCCATCGACTTATACTGGGTGATTGTGAAGAGGGTCTTCAAAGAGACTGTTAAAGCAGCTGAGAAGCAGCTGATAAAACACTTGTCCGGAACTTTATGAAACGTGTTCGATCGAAAATTCGCAAATTCGTGAAAGAATAATATTAATTTCATCCGGTCTTCACAATGTTCAAGTTCAATCCCGTGTAATAAAGAATCATCATCTGTTTGCATAAAACATCATTTTCATATGATTTGAAATAAAAATATGTGGATAACTTATTTTCGATACAGTCATTACTCTCTCGTCGAATATTTACTTAATGGCTTCAGAGAGAAGGACGGTAAAGTGTTGTAATACTGGTCCAGTATGTTTCAATGGGTTCCAATAAGCTTTCTACACTATCATTGTTATTTTTAGTATTCGATTATTGTATAACGAACTATCATGATGTTTAGGACATATTTTCTTATCACCATGAGCCTTTTAGGAGTGTTCGTTATCGAACAACCGTTCAACAACTTTTTATCCGCAGTGAAAAGTATTAGGACCAACCGCTGCTACATTTATCCTTCGGGTTCTCCGCTGGAAAATTCACTGGTCAACTGTCAAACTACTGCCAAACTGTGAATTTCGAAGTAAATTGTTATCATATTTAAGTTATTTGTCCACATTTTATTCCAATGTTCAGTACGCCCAACGTTCGTTAAGTTTAGCTAAATTCAACGATATCATCCAAAAGGTTCAGAAAAAAGTATTTAATTTTGCTACAAAATAAGAATAATTAAAAAATGCCCAAGTACACGTTGCGCGCCACTTGAATAGGCAAGACAAGAGAAGTAAATTTCAAACAACTCTCATCTTCATAAAGTTTGATGTATCTCATTTCTCTAATATGCGCCAAATATAAATACACACAGTAAAACCCCTTTGAATCCCCTCTGCCATTACCGAAATCAATCGGTTTCGCTGCTACGGATGTGTAGCAAGTAGGTATGTAGCCATAGAGCGGAAATAACGACCTACCATTATTGACTTCTTGGCTCGTGAACGTTATTACAGAAGGAAAAAAAATATGAGAAATCGAAGATGCGCCTGGTTTGGTACTCTGACTGACGGACTGCCCCTTTGGCCTGAGGCAGAAGACGAACGCGCCAACGAGACGCGGACGAGCTATACCTTTTTATGTGTAGCAGCAGCACATTTATATGTACGTATAATAAAAACAAACGATTATCGCTGATTGAGCTTCGAGAGCGGGAAAATTGAAAAATAATAAACGGTTTCAAAACTGTTTTTCGTATTCGGAGAGAAGTATGATCACCCACTGTATATCTTGCTACTAGTCATCATTTTGCACAGATGCGTTCCGAAGAAAGAGAGCCAACGTGTGCTAGGCCCCCCCAATTACGCTTCTTACCAGGCTCGTATCTATCCATTTAGCTCCTTTTTTGCCATTATGCCTATGGCGAGGTCGCGGTCGATCCATTTTAGCATGATCGAGCGTTTTTCGTTTGTTTGCGATTCCATTATCCGCTCCCCGGGAACTTCGCACGGGCACTCCAACCGAGAAGGAAGACCGATTTTGGTGAACTAGGTCAGGCGCAACCATATTGGCACGGTTTAAAACTGCGAGGAGACGCTGAAAGTTCGAAAGCATTGTGGTAAATGAACCGTACTTGGTGGGAAACGCTGGCTTCACGTTGAAAATAAATTGGTAACAAGATAGTGGTCGTTGTGGTTCGCGCTATAAGGCGGTTTCTTCCGAACGTGGTGGCCGAAGGTGGCAGACATTAATATGGTCTGATTGAGTCGAGGTTGGACCCGGAGCATTGAGGTGCAGGGTACAACTTTTTTTTATCTTCTCGGTACGCATGTTGTATGGGGATATCACCTACGACAAGGTGACTTGGGATGACCATATGGTAGTGGATCGCAGTCCTGGTAGACGGATTGAAAGATTCCCGGGATTGAAATCATGGGAAATAATTTTCGATGAAGTTGTTGTTAGTCTGACATTTCATTCGAATCAAAACGGTTTTTGGAGCCATTGAGGAATTGGAATTAGAAACAGGAACAGGATAGGACACCTGTTCGAATGATTGTCCGAATTGATTAGTATGCATCGGTTCATGGACCGGTTTTTCGATATTTCGAAATGTTTTATTTTTGTTTTTTGAAGCATCCTTGCAGTTAATCGGTTCCTATACTATTTTTTTATTCGTTTATTTTCCGTACACATTGAGGATATAGACATCACTGATTAACACCATCATACTGACTCGACTCTGGATCCGTTTTCGTACGGTAATTGCGAGTCAGAGTCATACCTGACCCAGGTATAAAGCCAAAAACGACATAAGTCAACCGAGGGTTCAACTTTCGAAGCTAAGCAGGAAGCGGAAGGAAATTCTATGCATTTGCCTGTTCTTATGTGTCAAGCAATTGTTACATATGTCAGCACAGTATTAGAATCACAATATTAGAAGCGTTGTTTGGTCTCCCTATATTATAAAACATATAAAACGAACTGAGTCAATCAATGCAAACGCTATTTATTACATACGCACTTCGTAAGTTAGTATGGACAGAAATAGAACGGAAAAAGATATTTTCACAAACCAAACTGACTTTTATTCATTAAGAAATTAAAAACTTCACAAAAAAACTTCTACTTCCCGCCGCACCGCTTTGCGGCAGTAAGCCGGAACTTTGGCTATTAGTGAAGAAAAGAAGCTTGAAGGCTCCTTGGTCGCCTCTTTGATCAAACCATTCGTCGTTTTGGCTACGAAATTATTTGAATATACTCTCCCCTTCAAATTGGCCCATACTTTCGCGATTCGGCGGAGCTGGGCACGTTGGGAGGGTTGGCATGCTTCCGCACGATCCGTTTCGTTTTCCTTGACCAGAATCTTCAGCCGTTGTTTCTGGGTTACCACTTGGTTCTACGACACGGCTGGGTTGGACTGACGCTTCCGCATATGGATTTGGCCAAATACTTCTTGACCGTTTGGCAGGTCGAACCGAACTCCCGGCCCAACACACGGAAAGAAGTGCCCCCCTTGGCTTCCGTCTTCCGTTTGAGCTTCTGTTGACACCTTCGGTCGTTTAAAACAGTTGGACGGCCGGAAAAAGGCTTCCGCTCGATCTCCAGAAGTAAATCCATCTATAGTGTCGGTATTCAAGCAAAGCTTGCTTCAATTTCTTTAAATTGATTGTAATTAATCGTTTGCTTATTCTTGCATAAATCTTTTTAATTGTTTGACATGTCCGTTATCAAAATCTTATAATTTTCAAATTCTTGAGGAAAATGTCTTAATTTAATACAGTTTTAAATTGTTATTTGAAAATCTCACCGATATCGCAGTGGTAAGCGCAATTGCCACGCACCCCAGAGTGCCTTGAATCAATTCTAGTTGGTGCCGTTGGGATTTTCTGAGCTCTAAAAATCTCTGATCACGAGTGAAGCCGTTAGTCCCGACCCATGTGTGGATAGATTTAATCTTAAGGGTCCCGGTGAAATCATCTCCCTAGCGTTGGTCTTTGGATTCGGACCAAAAATAGACCAACGGAAAATAAATTAGGATCAAGCTAAAGAACAAAGTTATTCAATAATGTGGTCTTGATTTCTAAATGATCAATTTCACCCCAAATAGAATATTTGTATTATTATGAAGCAAGTTAGTTGTTCTTTAAACATAATTTTGCATACATGTAAGAACTACTAACGGCGTCTAGTATATACTACAATACTTATTTAAAAATTAAATTGCCTGCTAAAATATTCTTCGACCGAAAGTTATTCCAAAAATATCGGCAAATGTGATCAATTTCACCAACAACCAGGTGGCAGGGACATGAAAAATCGGAACATTCAGTTTAGTGCAACGTAACGTTTGCATTTAAAAAAAATGGACTTTTTTCTGATGGTGATAAAAAAAAAAGCTAAGACAAATAATTGCTCTTGATAAATTTCCCATGGAAGGTAATTATTTAAGCTTACTTGCAAAAAAAATTCTACGTACTTGTGAGCGGCCTTTCGACAGTTAACAACGGCAGGAACATTCGATATGGCCGACGAAAACATGCGTGTAGGCATGTTTTTGAGTTCTTTCTTCGTTTGATTTATCAATTCCTCCTCAGTTTTCGTTACAAAATTGTTGGAGTAGATCTTACGCTTCAGGTTGGCCCAAAAATTCTCGATGGGGACGTTGTACGGGTTCACCGACTTGGGTACCACATCGATATTCAGCCGATATCTCCTCCAACGATCGTTTCGAGTAGTGGCCCGATGCCAGATCCGGCCAGAACGCGGTCAAAATTCCAACACCAATAAATTCTATTGAGTAATTGTCGAGTACGAGCATCAATTTGATCAATCATCATTTTGATAATATATCACTTGAGTCAATACGTTGCGAAATGATGTCATTTACGAATGAAACCATAGCATATTCCGGACGCTCTTTCAAGGTTTGGATGTTGATAAGCATGCAACGTGCTTCATATGATGGAAGAGGCAATACCGTCCACCCTATTTTACGTAGTGCATATAATAAAAACTGTTTTTGGATTGACTCTATTCGTTTTTGATGTTTTTTTCATATAAGGTGACCGAACAACACTACAATATTCTAATATAGACCTAACATATGCAATATAAAGTGTTTTAATTGTATAAGGATCTTGAAAATGATAGCTGAAACGTTTTATGAAATTTAACATAGTGCTTGCTTTATGAACTATTGTGTTATAATGATCCACAAATGTTAATTTGGAGTCTAAAATAATTCCTAAATCTCTTATTTTATCACATTTTTCAACATGTTCATAACCTAATACAATTGCAACACTTGGTGTTCTTTGTTTTCTGCTGTAAGGTATGTGATTACATTTTTTAACATTTAGTATTAATAGATTTTTACAACACCACTTATGAAGAACTAGTATTTCATTCTGAAAAACATATATATATCATCTTCATTACTGACTTTTAAAAATAGCTTCATGTCATCGGCATAGATAAGAACTTTGAGATATTTTAAAATTAATGAAATATCGTTTACATATAAAATGAAAAAAAGAGGACCTAAATGAGAACAACACAACTTCCGACAGGCATTCCGTACTATAAATTTCCCCGTTCACGGCCAGTCCGGAGCGAAAGAAGAGTGGCTTTGACATCCCCTTCTCGCCGATTGTTAGCCACAGCAGCATCTTCTTGGGGAACTTGGTGTGTGAAATGAACTTCACCTCGGAGCTCACTTCCTTCGTGGGGGAAGTAAAATACGAAGTGCCCTGCCAGTCGTTGCCATCCAGGGTGAGATAGGTCTCGTGGTCCATCACCACCGCTTCTTCGTCAGAGCTGTCAAATTTTGTCTGCTGACTCATGGGTCACTATGATCGATGCTGCATAGGTAGTCGTCAGTGCGGGTAAAGGTAAACCCATGAAAAATCGACAATTTTTGTCCATTTTATTTAATGCAAACTTTAACATAGAAACATAGAACAAAAAACTTCGGGGTTATGATAAGGTTTTGTTAGTTCACGATATTGTATCGCAACGCATTGTCTCAATGGATATATTGTCGAAACTAAATTGATATGCTCCCACTAGACGATTACGTAATCGTAATTTGTTCGCGGTTGATCGTCATCAAAGAAACTATACTAGATATGCTAAGCCAGGTAATGATTATCAGTTTTTCGGATCAGATCATTTTTTTTTTAAATAATCATTTATTTGTACAGGCTCAATCAAATCAACTTTATAGAGCCAAATTTTCATATTTTTATGCATCATTTATCTTAAAACTAAAGTTAGGGGGATAAAACCGATTATTCGCGGCCGTCTCGAGGTTAATAGGAATTACAAATTACGGATGGGAAAGAGGGTGGGAATTTAAAGTATGGTTTACATAACACATTAAATTTAAATTCTAAATGATTGAAACACTTATAACTATACAATTTATGGTTTTCTTTTGATTTGAACATTTTTTGAAAAAGAAAAAAAAAACACACACACATACACAGATAAAAAAAAACTTAAACTAAACATACAGGTTAAACTAACTACAATCTAAGGCTAATGTTAGTCAAAAACACATAAATGAGTTTCATGTACTCCAAATCACGTACAGCCAAAATATCTGGCACATTGGGTTGTCTACCTCGAGCCCGAAGGGAATCATAAAGCCTCGATCTGACTCCATGATGCTCAGCACAAGACCAAATAACGTGATCTGCGTCCTGATAGCCTTGTCCACACTCACAGAGATTGCTGTCGCTCAGCCCAACCCGGTATAAATGAGCGTTCAAAGAATAATGATTGAACATGAGGCGAGACATGACACGAATGAAGTCTCGACCCACATCCATCCCGCTAAACCAAGGTTTCTTCGACACCTTTGGGATGATAGAATGTTGCCATCGCCTTAAATCTCCTTTACTCCATTTATACTTCCAGCTGACGAGTGACTGTTGACGAAAAATAGTAAAAAAATCGTTGAAGGCGATTTGTCGATCATAAATATCGCCTTCCATAGCGCCCACCTTTGCTAGCGAGTCCGCTTTCTCATTGCCCGGAGTTGAACAATGAGAAGGGACCCATACAAAGGTGATGATAAAATAACGCGAAGATAAAGCACTTAGACGCTCCTGTATTTTCATGAGAAAATACGAGGAGTGCTTTACCGACCTTAAGGAGCGAATAGCCTCTATAGAACTGAGACTATCCGTGAAAATGAAGTACTGATCCGGTGTTAATGAGGCAACAATTTCTAGAGTAAAATGTATTGCCGCTAATTCAGCGACATATACGGAACAAGGAGCATGAAGTTTACGATTGGCGCTATAAATTTCATTAAATATTCCAAAGCCTGCTGACTCCTCTATCAATGATCCGTCAGTGAAGAACGATTTAATGGAATCAACTTGGCCAAACTTTGCACCAAATATCACAGGAGCAATCATAGGACGATGATGCTCTGGGATTCCATGAAGCTCCTGCTTCATGGATAAATCAAAATGAATCGAATTGTCGAAATCGGAGAAGCAAACACGATTGGAAATGTTCGGCGAAGGGCTGACATCTTGTGTTATGTACAAATGGTACAAGTTCATGAAGCGGGTTTGAGGATTCAACTCAAGGAGCTTCTCAAAGTTTTCGATTACCTGAGGGTTCATAACTTCACACCTGGTGAGGAGCCGGAGATCAGATCAAATTGAAATGATTGATTTAATGACAAAATTTAAAAATAAATTATCACTCTTCGAAGAACTAATATGATGGCATTTAACTTCAGAAATAAGATATGATGTTATAATTGCAACAACGGTCTACTTACTCACACTAGTAACAAGCAGATGAGTGTGTCTCATTTTTTTCCAATACTGTTCCAAATCTGTTCCAAAGAAATGCGAGTTTAGTTACAAGCGATGAAACCACATTAAGTCGTTAGAAAGTCCAACATACTGTGCTTCACTAATCTTAACGATAAATTTATTTAAGTATCTGAATATATACCCCTTAACGATACAGCCGATCTGTGTCTGCATCACAATCTCTTCAAAAGGTTAACTTTTCGGTGCGTAAACCATTACCTCTGATTGCCGAAGAAGTTCCACTCAGGCCCACATCGTTGAATAGTTCATTAGCAAAATGTTATCATTAACAACCACCGTTGCCTTATAAGTAAGCCATGTTATGCGTGCACCCAACTCGTGTACCCACATAACCAGGCAGAGTTCAACACGCATATGACATTGTGATCACTCTCCCAGCCTGAAATATCATTCCAAATTAGTCTTTCTAATGGCCATCCAAAAGCAGTCTTAAGCATTTGCTTTGTTGCATAGATTCCCAACTTTTATCATCCTACAAACCGTCCGCCACAGGCACATTACTAACGTTAACGATTGTTTCGTTAGGCAAATAAATTAGCCGCTAGCATTTGCGGTTAAAGGCGCAGTGTTGTGAAGACAGGAGACAATGGACTAATAAATTGGTGGAACTCGCTGCTGGCGTACGCCCTGGCTCTTGCCAATCCCGACCGAACCGCAACAAAGCTTACGCGAATCGCCATCCAATAAATAATTGGTTGCTTTCTTGCGCTGCCGGCTGCTGTGTCCCCAACGGACTGCGGCAGATCCGTAAACAATCGGCTGATTTATCTGCGGTAATTAATTTAACATGTGTTTTCATAAATACTACCGATTGCGTTACCGAAGAACAAATACGCGCACAACATCGTTGACTTACTGTGTGGCTTGCTCGCGCTGTGAAACTCAATATCGATGTAGCTGTCAAAACATATATAATGATCTTGCTTTGTAGCAAATAACGCCTGCTCATGGTAAGCAGTTTTCCATGTGTTTCCTCTAGTTTCCCGCCGGTTTTTTTTATTATTTTTTATTCCACTTCGACATGGAATCTTCCGGCAGAGAAAACCCACCACCAACAGGCGTCAGAATCTGCGTCGCCGGTGTCGAAGTTGACTGCGCCCTGAACACTGCTGTGCTGGGCTGCGTTCAAGTGTCGATTTCAAAGTTTTAAATTTAGAATCTTCACTTTCCAGCGGTAGTGCGGGAAAACTTCTATGCGGAAGTCGACTGCTCGTAGCAGTATCCAAATATTAAATAAGCATTGATCATATTTACTTACGCCACTGCGCTGAAGAGAGGAGTATAACAGTGTTTTGGAGAATAGTGGGTATGTTACAGGGCAAAATATGGCTGGGAAGATTTAACCTACATGTATTTTGCCTAACAATTATTTTGCCAGACAATTCGACCCACGTCTTCTCCCACTGTGTGTCACGGAGTAGCATGGACGTGCATTTGATCATCGTCGATCGACGGAGTGGCGCCAACTCTATGGTAATGAGCGCACGTTTGATGTAATGTGCGTAAAATTTGAACCATCCTCCCTTGTTATAAGCTATCGAATTTTATACCATCTCACGATTGTTTTGTGACGAGATCAAATATCACTATCACCCGGGGCATCATAATCATGGCGCCAACGAACAACCATATCAATAATAGAATGCCTAACCAACCGACCGCGGATCCAATGGATTGCAAAAATGACAAATGGACAATATTGTTTCGGGTTGTTTACCGATGACTGACGACAGCGAAGACGCCGACTCCGACTTGGCAAACGTATGAGCATGAAGAGAAGCACCCGACACTTACGCACAAATTATATCGTTAATTGTCATGCAGGTTTGATTCATCGCGATTATTGTACCGGTCGCGTGGAACATGATGGAATACGCAAAGACGACGACGGCGACGCCACTGTTATTGGCGCCACCTTTTAGAAATTTTGTAGAATGCGGAAAATCAGTACCTAACAGTGCGCTGCCCTCAGACATTAAGTCAACTGCAGTTCGAAAAGTCGAATACACGCTACACGCTACCAACATTTGGCGACGGGCAATTATTCATTATGATGGATGAGACGATTTCAGTGCAATTAGTCGCGATTTCGAAAACGCGTCCGTCGACGACATTATGTTGCAAAAGGATTGCCATAGCGGCAGTCGTGTTTTTCGGCGCGGATAAAAAGTTATGCTGGACAAAGAGGTGCGGCGAAGCTACCGAACACCGATCAATCAAAGCGTGATTGAGCGGAGAGATATGATGTGAGATCATAAAATAAAGCGATGATTCAGCGCTGATTATAACCCATCATTCACATTCAATCATACATTACCTGAATTCTTTTATAAAAAAAATCAATAAACTAGTTTTCACTATATCATGAAAGTTTTAATCTGACGAATGTACAAACCTAAAAAAAAGATTCCTCAAAATCTAGCTTTTACATCACAATTAAATTGGCTACTAATAGCTTGGAACCATCGGATCAAATTTCACTGAGCGGGTATTCATCATAAAGTTTTTGAAGTTGCTGTCAGGGTTCCGGCCACTTATTTTTATTTCAATTACATTTGTTTGCCGATAGCTCACTCAGAAGTCGAAACGGTAAAAGTGGATTTAAAATTAGTAATAAATGATTGAGTAATTATCAAAAACCTAGACAGATAAAAAGAAACATTCAATTTTCTGCGTTATCTAATGCAGATAAAGAGAATGCTAGATTTGGCAGAAAATAATGGGATATTTCATGTAAATTTAAGCCACATAACGCCTGAATCCACCCTCTGTCATGGAAGATTGCAACCATTGTTGTATCACGCATGCAAGATTGCAAACAATTTCGTTGTTTACGCTTCCTTCGGAATTAAACGAGGGGAAATTTTACGCGCTTGTTAAAATTAATTATTTTTCTGTGTATCATTGCTTCTTTTGTCCAATTTCACCGTATGGTTTTTATTTTCGTTCTAATATGGGGCCAATTAAAAGGTGTTTCGATCAAAATTTGGTCGACTTAAACTTGACGCATTTCCTTTCATCGTGCTTTAAAATTTTTGCACACCCCTCATTTTGAAGATGTGTGCGTGTAGCATCATGTCTTTATTTTCATTCTGAGATTAGCACTCCAGTTATCAACATGCCGTCGAAGAAAGAGAAGCAACGCATCAAAATTTTGCACGTGCATGGCGAAAATCCAAACTACTCTCATGCCATGCTGGGGAAATTGTTGAGTGTGGCTAAATCAACTGTTACCAACGTACTAAAAGTGTTCGGTGAACGTTTTTCGACAGCCAGTAAAGCTGGATCGCGGGAAAATCGAAAGCCCGAGGCAACAGCGATGACAAAAAAAGTTGTCCGCTGTTTCGAGCGGAACCCCAACCTCTCCGTCCGAGATGTCGCAAAGAAGCTGGGAGTGGCGCCTTCAGCCGTGGATAGAGCTAAAAAACTAGCTGGACTGTCAACTTACAAGAGAGTGGTGACTCCAAATCACGACGATAAACTGAACACGTCGGCCAAAGGACGATCGCGAAAGTTGTACACAACTATGCTGACGAAGTTTGATTGCGTGGTACAGGACGATAAAACTTACGTCAAGGCAGACTTTAAACAGTATCCTGGGCAGGAATTTTATACGGCAACCGGACGGGGAAAGGTGGCAGATATGTTCAAGCACATGAAACTTTTAAAGCTCGCGAAGAAATATCTGGTACGGCAGGCCATCTGTACCTGTGGCTTGAAGAGCAACGTTTACATTGCGCCCGGAACCGTCAACCAGGAAATTTATCTGAACGAGTGCCTACAAAAACGGCTACCGTGACATGCCCTATTACCGTAAGGTTAACGACACTGCAAGTTGAAAACCGTTATAAAAAGATGAATTCACAACTATTTGTATTTCTTCAAACGTCATTCAATTATGTAGGGTGTACATTACGAAGCAAAAATATAATTTATGTTGCTTTGTAAAACTAAAACATAAAAAATGTATGAATAGTTCAATACATGAATTTGCCTAATTCCGCGCACTTCAAGCATGGAGTTCCATATACCGCGCACAAGAGAGCCTAATTCCGTGGTAATGTTTTTTTCTTATAGATTGTATAAAAAAACATATTGAAAATGCTTATCATTCTAGCGATAGTCAAAGCATAGTTTCCAGAACTTTATTTATCAAAAAAATATGTAAATATTGAACATTAATTCAAAATTTTCCTCTATCCACTTCACTTCTGTTTCTTTTATTAAAGATTATAAATATTCGAGGTTTGCTTTGGATGTTTCATTGATCCCTCCAAATTACTTTATTTCATAAATGAAGAAACTTCTTGAAACCATCGTCTCACTTGTTGCTCGGTTACGATGGTTCTGTTTTAAGGCAGAGTGCTTGGCACCCTTGGCGAAGCAGTTGGATGGCGTTTCCAAAACCATTTTTCAATGGGTCCCTGATTTTCATCTGTCTTAGGTACTGAGATACATAAGCTCAAAGGTGTTGGGTGTTTACAGGGAATCCCGCTTTGGCCATGTCAACAGTTCATTTGACAAAACGATTCTCACCCTCAAGACTACGAACTGTCGGATCTCCATGTGAACTTGTGTACCATGTGAACTTGTGTAACTTTGATTTTATCGCAGATCGTGTTTTCCGGTACATTAAACATCCGAAAGGCAGCTCGGATGGTGGCTCCACTTCTTTCAAGGTCTAAGCGTTGTGCAATCAATCGACAGTGTACTGAATTCGTTTTTCAGAATCATTCTGGAACAGAAACTCAAACACGGAATTAGGAAATCATAAATTTGGCGATGCCCTTAATCCGTGGTTAAGATTTTGATAACAAAAATGCACGAAAACTAAAATTATTGAGCAATTTTTATGTTAAATCGATTATCCATACCTGCAGCAACATAATCGATTCGTTTTACTTTCATTTTACATGATTTTCATTGAAAAAAATAAACTAAACTTTTTTTCGCGTCCATAACCACTCAGCTAAGCCTGAGCAAAAAAAATGCAGTTCATGGCAAGAATTTTTGTTTAACTTTTTTAATTCGTGCGCGTCTGACTAGACCTCAACATAGTGATGCCTTAGTGAAGTTGGTTATATTCTCTAACATTTGCGGTAATCGTTCGTAAAATAGTCAATTAAAAACTCAAAATATTCCTTATTTTATGTTGAGAGCGCGGTGTTAGGCGCTGCGCGGAATAAGGGCAGGTCACGGTACTTGCTTTCCTGAAGCGACACAATTGTTCCGTTCTATTTTGGCCGGCTTTGGCATCTTGCCATTACGGAAAAAAAGGCCATGGAGTGGTATGCTACTAACAACGTTCAAGTGGTGCCCACGGACAAGAACTCTCCCAACACGCCAGAGCTTCGCCCAATCGAACAATATTGGGCCATCGTCAAGCGAAACCTTAAGAAGACTCAAAAAGCTGCTGTGATCGAGAAACAGTTCAAGGCAAATTGGCGTGAATAAAGTGGACAAGGAGACTGTACAAAATCATATGGCAGGTGTAATAAAGTGGAATAAAGTGGACAAGGAGACTGTACAAAATCATATGGCAGGTGTTAAACGAAAGACCCGGCAGTTCGTATTCGGTAAAAAGGAAGCTTAGCTGAATATTTCTCCTGTATTCTGTATTAACTGAACTTGAAAAAAAAAAAAAGAATTTGACTTATTAATAAAAACTTTGATCGACTCACACACATTACTGTTTGACCTAATTTTGATCAAAACACCCTTTATAGACGTAGAGTCCACCGTCACTTTGCTCGACAGGTCTATTTTGCTATGACAGTAGTCGAGATTTACGAAATTTTGTCGAGTTGGTCGACTCAATCGACCGCTCGAAAAATAGTGACTGATCTGTCACATTCTGTCGAGAAAGAGTTTGTTTTGGCACGCCTTTTTCATTGGTAAGTGGTTATTGGCTGAGGAAGGAAAGAAATATACTAAACCATATTTTTTTCAGGTGAATTAACATAAAAACAATTAACTTATAGCAAAAAATTCTCATCCTATTAAAAACAAAACAAATGATTGTCAGTTCGACTGGCTATCGAATTGATAAAAATTAAGGAGGACATCGCCAGAGGTATATGTTGGGTGGAGCCAACAAAGCTAATGTTAAGCAAAAGTGGTAGGAAACTGACAAAAAGCTCGATTCAGGAGGATCACCAACTGGAATAATTATAATAAATAATAGTAATAATTTGAATACTACTTCTTTTGTGACCCTAAACTTGGTTAAAGTTATGAGGTTTTAGTACTTCTAAATGCATGATTTTAGTACGTTTGCTCTAGAAATTTGAAAATTAACCTTCGAGTTAAAATTACTCCTTGATTCCTAGAAGTATAGCAATAAACTACCCAAACTACCCCCATCATAGGTAGTTTATACCCAAACTACCCCCAACATCGAACAGAAAAATTTCTCCGAAGGTCAGGCAGAAACTTCTCAGAAGTATAGCATAATCTATCGCTTACTGTCATACGCAATGAGAAGCATTTCAAGTCAGTGTAGATGAATTTTATTTGTTTTAAAAATCTCAGATGTCAAAATCAAGAGTGACAAATCAACTCATTATGACTCTATGACTACTCGTTACTTCCCAGGTAACCAATAAGCATTAGCATATGCAGTAAGTCAACCCTCAACCTGCATTTCAGATGCTACAAGCATTAAATTAGCGTTGTATCAGCATCGTGCATGCTATCTGTTGTAAATTTGAATTTCAAATGCTATTTTTCTCCGCTTCGCTTTTTTCTTCTTAAACTTTTTTTACACTCTCTTTCGTGTTATCTTCTTGACGTGTGAGTGACTTGATTTGTTAAGTTTTGTATTTGCTATTGAACGGAAGCAAACATTATCACGTAAAAAATCAATCTGTTTGCACTTCAATCGCTTGTTTCAGCGTAGCTTGATTAGAATGGTATTAAAACAGGAACAGTTACCCAAATTGATGCAATCAATGCTTAATTTATTCTTCCAAGAGCTGCTCAATCTCAAAAGAAGTTGAAATTTATTCTTATTATAAACTAAACTATGTTTTCATAATAAACATCGCAATTTAGGTACATTCTTATATTTTTCGTCAAAAGAATATTTATTTACACTACGGTCTCTTTTAACACGGTATGTTTTCGGCGAAAACTCCTGAACGGAATAATTTATCGACCTCATTCAAATCATATTTTCCGTTTTGGGCAAAAAGTAATCATATGGCAGTTTTAAAAAAAAAATCACAATTTTTGGTGTAGATACTTAAAATTAAAAAAAAACTGTATTTTGACAATTGCATGAAAAGGTAACACATGTAAACAAAATAGAAGTAATATAAGATGCTTATACATGTGAATTGATCAACTCTATTTAGTATCTTTTACGCGGTTTCATAGTAAAAGTGGAACGTTATTTTTTTCTATGTAATTGCTGAAAATTGATATTGGGTTAATGTAAGAACTCGTGTCCGTGTAGAACTTTACTTTTGTATGTTGGGTTCGAAATAATTAAATATACAGGTATACCTCGATAGTACGTACCCTCGATAGTACGTACCCTCGATAGTACGCACCCTCGATAGTACGCACATTTTGCCTCGATAATACGTACCCTCGATAGTACGTACATATGATTCGATAGTACGTACAGCCACGAGCCTAGATTTTAACCCTTCTTACAAATTACCCTTCAAACAGGTTGCGGTGGTAGGACATTATTTTATAAAATATTTGTAACGGCCTTACCCGGATAAAAATAACTATACAATTACAATACAATAATTTAAAATAACATTAAAGTCTATTGCCGACCATGAATCTTATTGTTCATGTATTAACTAGAAATTAGAAGAAGAATTAGTATCTCCCATTTAATTCCAACTACCTTTGCTTATCTTCGACAGATACGCGTATTTCGTCTACAATGTGCAGACTTCTTCAGTGTCTCGTACTAATAAGTCGAGTTATTAGTACGAGACACTGAAGAAGTCTGCACATTGTAGACGAAATACGCGTATCTGTCGAAGATAAGCAAAGGTAGTTGGAATTAAATGGAAGATACTAATTCTTCTTCTAATTTCTAGTTACAGGTATTCCACTAAACAGCTCAAACCCTCTAGGGTTCACGTATTAGATAAATGAAAAATGCATATTGTCATTGCAGTAGATCTACTATTCCCCCTATATGCTAGAATTTTCAACAATTGCAAAACAATACAATCAATTGACTCAGATTTGTTCGGGAAAAAATGATTTTTTCGATAGTTAAGATGACTGATTCCACGCCAAATCGGTCGGTCACCAAACTCAACTATCTTCGATTTTGATGAAACTTGGTACACGTCTTCGGTATGTTGAAAAAAAAAATCCACTGGTGTTAAGATTATTTGGATTCAAGAGTAACTTTTGAGATGGGTGTATGTTTTTTTTCCAACATTTTACTTGAAAAATCGTAGTTCAAAAACCATTACATTTAGAGAAAAACTTTATATGGGGGAGTTGTAGAGAACTAAAAAGGCTTTGTAAAAAAAATGTACGCTGAAAAAAAAATTTTTTTTTCATAAAGAAAAATCGAAAATACTAAAAATCAAATATAAAAAAAAAACATATTTTTAATATTTTTCAAATTTGTTTTGTGGAAATTTGAGAAAAAAAGACACGTTTTGAAAAAAACTCTAGGATGGACGCTCTTATAATAAAAAAGTTTTCCGAAGAGCGAACTTTGGTGCATATTTCAAATTTTGGTTATTCATTATTATAAATGAAAATTAATTATACAATATGATTTTGGAGATCATTAAAAACCATAATGATGATAATGATAAATCACCTGAACGCAACCGTTTTCGAGATTTTTCGGATTTTATTTCAATAGAATTAAAAAACCTCAGAAAATTCTCTCTTTTCTTAAGTTAATCGAGATTTCCACCAGAAATGATAAATTTTCCAAGATCTTCATATTATAAAGTTCACATTACTCTAATGTCCTCTTTTCTTTTGATATCAGGATTATAAGAAGACTCATTTGAAAAGATCAAGATAAATAGCACTATTGTTTTACTATTGCAATCAATATATTTATAATTGTTTTATGGCTGTATCGGTCGGGCCGCTCAGAGAATGAAGGGAGCGAATTTGCTAAAGCGATGAAAGTAACAGCGAGATAGATGTCGCAGGGGCGACAAGTGTGAAATGGAAAGATGATGAAATTATGCGGAGGGTCATATAGAAGAAGCATATTAATCGAACTGCTGACTATTTTGCCAAGCTCCAACGATGTTAGAGGTCGGGTGTAGTGTGTGAAAACTACACTCCGAACAGTTCGGTGATGTAGCGATGAAAGTAACACATATTGTTTAAGGTAGGTAAACAAATAGCAGCTATAACGTATGTCAGGTATATCTTCTCATAAAAAACAGCTAATGTACGCTGCCTGTAAACTACCAGAGATGTTTTATACCTGCATTTCCAAAGGTACCACAGCCAATATATATGCTCATACATAGTCGCATTCATCAGTAAAATCTATCTGAGTGAACTGAAAATGGAGTTTAACATGAAGAAGTGTTGTATGCCGTTTCCCACTAAACGGTGCTCAAAAAACCTTCGTAAATTAACCGAACAAAATGTCAAAAACTCAAGTTTATGGGCAAAACACATTTGGACACTTCTTTGATGATTTGTGATAATTGTCGTTTGCATTTAAATAGAACGGAACAATCCCATGCTGCAATTTCGGAGCCTAGTGAGAAACCATCAATTACTAACATTATGGATCCACAACCATCTACATCACGGCAAGTAGACTTGTATGGTCTCGAGGAAACGCCATCGGCAATATCATTAATGTCAGTGCCATCTGATAGCAGTGTGCAAGATTATTCAAGGCGCCATAATATTGAGCTATTTAACAAGGGCGTAGCTGGAATCAACGTTTCGCCAATATCGGCTAAAAAGTTCCTGAACGTAAATTATGCCCGCAAAAAGTTCAAAGATGTTTCAAACGGCATTCGGACACACATATTTGGGGATAAAGCGGAGGAGGATGACCTGGAACAATTGAAAGTGAATGCAGCCGAATATGACGAAATAATCGCGCAGCTAAAGGACCGGTATGCTGATCCAGAAACTTCGAGGGACGATCAAGTAAGGATACTTTCGGTTTTACCACAATCTTGGACAAATCAAAGAGTAATGGCAGAATTTGGAATAACAAACAAGTACATCGTATCACAAGCTAAATTCCTTGCAAAGCACGAAGGTGTTTTAGCTGCCCCTAACGAAAAGCTGGGACACGGTCTGAACCCGGAAATAAAAAACCAAATTTTGCAATTTTTGTCTTATAACTTTAAGTGAAGCTTTTTCAATCGACGAGCTGTTAAGAGTAAGTAAGAGGCACATACATGTGTGTTAAAAAGGCTAAAAACACAAGAGAAACAATCGTTAGCTATTGTTGTTTTAATATCACGAGTAATTTATGAAAAGGGCGTATTTTTTGAGGTTTTGAAATTTTATTGAAAGAAAATCAGAAATATCTTGAAAACGGTTGCGTTTACGTGGTTTATCATTATTATCATTATTGTTTGTAATAATCTCCAAAACCATATTGTAACATCAAAATTTATTTATAAGAATGAATAACCAAAATTTGAAATATACACCAAAGTTCGCTATTTGAAAAACTTTTTTATTATAAGAGCGTCCATCCTAGAGTTTTTTTAAAACGTGTCTATTTTCCTCAAATTTCCATACAACAAATTAAAAAAATATTAAAAATATGTTTTTTTAGATATTTTATTTTTAGTAATTATTTTTGATTTTTCTTGATGAAAAAAAAATTTTTTTCTGCGTATATTTTTTTAAGAAAGGCTTTTTAGTTCCCTACAATTCCCTTATATAAAGTTTTTCTCTAAATGTAATGGTTTTTGAACTACGATTTTTCAAGTAAAATGTTGGAAAAAAAACACATACGCCCATCTCAAAAGTTACTCTTGAACCCAAATTATCTTAACACCAGTGGATTTTTTTTTTTCCAACGTACCGAACTCATGTGCCAAGTTTCATCCAAATCAATGATGATCGGGTATGATTTTTGGGATTTCCGGCACATTCTGGATGGAATCCCTCAGATACATAACAACCCCCTTATTCTATTGTCGATGCCTCAATCTATATATAAATAAAAATGAGTTGGGGTTCCTTTGTCACGATTTAACTCGCAAGCGGAAGGACCGTTTGGCATGAAAATTTGTATGCAGGGGTTTTTGAGGCTGCGAAATATTTTTAAGATAGTAAGAGACCCCTCCCTCCTCTGAAAGGGGGGGTTCCCATACAAATGAAACACATTTTTCTGCACAACTCGAGAATTGATCAAGCAAAGGAACCCAAATTTAGCATGCGGAAGTTTTTGAAGGCAAAAAATGTTTTTATGGAAGTTTGAGACCCCTCTCCTCTCTAGAAAGGGAGGCTCCCATACAAATGAAACAGAAGTTTCTGCATATATCAAGAACTAATCAAGCAAATGGAACCAAATTTGGCATGTGGGGTTTTCTGGTGGCGAACAATGTTTCTATGGTAGTTTGAGACCCCTTCCCTCTCCTAGAAGGGATGCTGTCAAACAAATGAAACTGAAATTTCTTAATAATAACTCTAGATCTAATAAAGCAAATGGAACCAAATTTGGAATGTGGGGGGTTTTGAAGGCAATGATTGTATGGTGGTTTGAGAAACCGCCCCCCTCTGGAAAGGAGGGCTCCCATACAAATGAAACACAAATTTCTACCAAAAATACTATTAATTGTAAACACTATTGGCTCTATTGTATGGTTACAATACATTCAATTGTAAATCTATAAGTGTTGAAATTCAATTTCAACGGGAGATTTCCGACGCTATGATTCTCGCCCGGAACGAATGAAAGACGTTTAATCCGGTAATAACGAGAATATAATTTCCTGTGATAATGACAGTTTTTGTTGAATTAATTTTCATGTAAATGTAATGTACATAACATACGCATTAGAAATTATATGTTATGTAGATAGTATCCTTGTCTGTCATTAATTACGTTATGTTCTCAACCTAATTTTAATCCTATAGCTATTAGTGTATATTATAATTTTGTAACTTACGTTTAGTATCCTTTTAATATAATTTCGGGTGTGGGTGTTCAGTAGCAAGATACCGTTGCAGGGGATAGTTCTAGGTCCTAGTTTAGATAATAGTAAATAAGATCAATTGAATCGATATACATGTTACCTTTTAAGTTCTGTTCTTACCGATTCTATTAGCTACGTGATTCGTAGAGTAGCATGTATAGCGGGTAACAATAGGTTTAGGTTACCTAGTTAAGAATAGTTTGTAATTTCAGGTTAAACTATGTTTATGTTACATTTAGCATTTTAGCATTTATGCATTTAGCTTACCAATTTTAGTGTTTAGGTGTACAGATCGAGATAAATTATTAAATTAAGGTTTACCTATAATTAGCTCACTGGAATAATTTTCTTTAAGTAACTTTATGCTCGAAGTCGAATTATTACTTTCCTGTTCACTGTTGTTGTTTCTTTCTATCTTTCTTTTTCTCTTCTGTCCCGTACTCACCAGCTATGACAGATCTTTTTGTCATTCCACTGTCACTACAGTGTCGACTCACTGTACGGCTTGACTGCACTCGTAGGTACTCAGAGGTAGGTGCGCTCAGGCCAGTGTGGCCAACACTCCCCCCAGGGTACGCCAAACCCGTGGTTGACTTACTCTCCGTCGCACCGGACGTCTAATACCGCCAACTTCGTTGCCGGACGATCGTAGACACCGTTCACTGTCTTCACGGTTGCAGACCGAACCTGTCCGTCCTGACTGGTCTTGGTGCTGATAACTTTACCCTTTGGCCAGCAGTTGCGAGGCATGGAGGGGTCAGCAATGACCACGATATCGCCCACGGCGATTGGTTTTACACGGTGGAACCACTTTGTACGACGTGTGATCTCTGGTAGGTAGTCCGATATCCAGCGTTTCCAGTATTGGTTGGCGAGAATCTGCGACGTGCACCAATTCTGCCTGAGAATTGCACCGCTGTCGTCGAGATTAGTCAGCGGTTTAGAACCACTGGACGAACCAAGCAAGAAATGATTCGGTGTCAACGCTGGAGCCGAATCCTCGTCTATCGGTACATGGGTTAGCGGCCTCGAATTGACGGTGTTCTCCACTTCGGCTAGCAGATTGCGGAGTACTTCATCGGATGGCCTCTTCGATAAACAAACAACCATCAGGTTGCTCTTGACAGTGCGAATTAGCCGCTCCCAGCTGCCACCCATGTGTGGCGACAACGGTGGGTTGAACACCCATTCGATTCCAGATCTTGCAAACTCTCTCATCAGATCATCGTGATTGAGTGCTTCGTTTGCCTGCTTCAGTTCCCGACTGGAGCCGACGAAGTTTGTGCCTCGGTCGCTGTAGATCTTCAGCGGAGTACCACGGCGTGCAATGAGGTTGCGGATCGCCATGATGCACGAACTTGTACTTAGCGAATGCACAAGTTCAATGTGAATTGCTCGCACGGTTAGGCAGGTCGCTAACATTCCCCACCGCTTCTCAACTCTCCTTCCAACGACGACTTCGATCGGCCCGAAATAGTCTACTCCCACATGCGTAAATGGCCTTGAGTAAGCGGCGAGGCGGGCTGGTGGAAGATCAGCCATGTATGGTGGGCTAGGTGCTGTGTGCTGGTTCTTGCACCGCTGGCAAGATTTTTTCATTCGCTCGTAACAGGCACGTAGATGTGGGATACGAAACCTCTGTCGTATTTCGTTTATAACGGTTTCATGGTTTTGGTGGTGGTATTTGTGATGGTAGTATGCTACGATCAGGGTGGTGGTGTGGTGGTTTCGATGGAGAATTATCGGTCGCTTCGCGTCGTCGGTGGCCTAATGGCAAGCAGCAATGCGCGTTCGCATGCGCAGGATTCCACTTTCGTCCAACCATGGCGATAGTTGGTACAGGAGCTAGCTTTTGGGACAGTACTTGTGGAAGAGTTGTAACCATTGACTTCCTGAAGAGCAGCGACTTCGTCTGGGTACATTTCTCGTTGCGCCAGACGTATCAGTGAATATTCTGCAATCAACAGTTCGTTTGCTGTAAGTGGTCCCGTGCAGATCGATCTCCTGGCGTGCTTCAGGCGACAGTTCTTTGCAAAACGATGAACGAGTGCGGCAACTTTGATGAGCCTCTTCCAGCTTGAAAATTGCTGGCACAGATGACGGGCTCCGACGGTACGTGAAGTGCCAGAAAGGAGGGCGAAGTTCGTTATCCGTAGACCCGCTAAGAAGTGGTGACGGCGGCCATTCTTTTGCGCGTGCCAGAGAAAGTCAGCTCCTTTGAACCATCTGTGATCGGATGACATATCTGGTAAGCTACTCCACTTGGTGGCGTCGTCAGCACAGTTCAGCTTGATCGGTACCCACCGCCATTCGTGTGCTTCCGATATCTCGGTGATCTCGCTGATTCTGTGGCCGACGTATTGGCTGTAGCGACGATGATCCGAGTTGATCCAGCATAGGACGTCTCTGGAATCTGACCAATATACCTTTCTGCAGATCCTGATGGACAGTGACTCTTCGACGGTGCGAGCTAAGCGGGCGCCGAGAACAGCAGCTGCTAGTTCCATTCTAGGGATCGAGGTGAATTTCAGAGGAGCAACTCTCGTTTTAGCAGCGACGATGGAACAGACGATGGTTCCGGTCTTCACTAAACGCAGGTAGCAAACGGCGGCCATGCCGTTCTCGCTGGCATCCACCATGGTGTGGAGTTGGATAACGTCGGCTTTATCAGCTGGATATTTGGAGTTGTAGCACCGTGAGACACGAACCTGTTCAATTCGGGGTAAAATATGCAGCCAAACTTTCCATTTTTCGTAAGCATCGTCGTCGATTTCTTCGTCCCACTGAACTCCGGATCGCCAGATTTGCTGGAGCAGAATCTTCAAAAAGGATAGAAAGTGAGAGATCAAACCTAGCGGATCGAAAATGGTCATTAAAACACGCAGAACTTCTCGCTTCGTGGGACGGCGCTGGCCTCCTAGCAGAGCCGGATCATAGCGGTTCCATCCAACTTTGTACGTGAAGACATCGTCGATCGTGTTCCACCACATGCCTAACACCTTCTCAGTGCCTGCATCGATAGATAGGTCGAGGCATTTTTCACCCGTGTCGACAGCCTGCAGTGCTGCTAGTACTTCTCTTGAATTGCTAACCCAATTTCGGATCTCAAAGCCGCCCTGCTCATGGACATGCTTAACGTCCTTAGCCAGCTGAATGGCTTGCTCCTCAGTATCCACACTGACGAGCATATCATCCACATAATGCGACTTCGTGATAGCTTCGCAGGCACCTGGATACTTGTTCGCGAATCGCTCCGCGTTGGTATTTTTACATACTGAGCAGTGCTGGGGGAACAGCATGCCCCGAAAGTCATAACCTGCATCACGTACACTACTATGGCTCCATTGTCGTCCAACCAGTAGAAACACTGGCATAACTGGTCTTCGGCTCGGATCAGTACCTGATGGAACATTTCACGGATATCACCGGTCAGCCCGATGCGGCGTTCCCGAAACTGTAGCAGAATCGCTAGAAGTGAGCATAACAGATCTGGTCCTTTTAACAGGGCTGAGTTCAGGGACGTTCCATGGGCGGTGGCCGCTGCGTCCCACACAATCCGTACCTTCCCTGGTTTGTTCTGGTTGGTAACTGGAAAGATTGGCAAATACCAGCGTCGCGGAATCTTCTGGTTGATCTCTTCATCGGTGAGCTTCCGGATGTATCCCTTCTCCACATACTCGGTAATCTTAGCTTGCAGGATTTTCGTCAGTTCCGGGTCCTTCTCCATCCGTTTCTTCAGGCACTGGAATCGCCTCAGCGCCATTGACCGACTGTCAGGCAAGCGAGCGTCGTTGTACCGCCAAAGCAGACCGGATTCGTATCGATCTTCCTTACGGCGGGTGAGTGACTGAAGCAGAGATAATGCTCGTTCATCTTCAACTGACAGAAGCGCGTTATCCGATTTAGTCACACCGAGGCTGTCAAGCGAGAAGTAGTTCTTCATGGCTTGGTGTAACTCTTCGTCTGTCTGCACACTACAGGGGCACACGTGAAAAGTGTAATGATGTAAGTTTGCTTCGTTCTCGGACCTCCATCCTCCACAAATGGTCCATCAAGCCGTGTCTTCACGGCGATTGGTTGACCGCCTTTTCCTTCGCGGTTTTTCTGGCTGAGACTGAGCTGGGCGTGCTTCATCCCTATGAGGATGCGTGGACGAGCATCACGGTAGGACTCGATCGGCAAATCTCGAAGATGCGGATAAGTCTGTGATAACTCAGACATGTCCATTGTTTGCTGCGGCAATAGCAGTTCCTTCACCGTCCTAACGTCGCTCATGAGGAATTTCTTGCTTTCATTCTTAGCACCAGCAATGTGGAGATTACAAATGCGAGAATCCGCCTCATGTCGTTCGGTTCCTCCAGTCCATCGGAGACACAAGGGTTTTACTCTACCATCAAGTTGTAGGTCGTTAGCAAGCTCTTGGTCTAGCAACGTAAGCGCAGAACCCTCATCCAAAAATGCGTACGTGCGTATTGCTCGCTTGTTTCCGTACAGCACTACTGGAATGTAACGGAATAGTACAGAGCTGACGGTTGTCTGATGAGTGTTGCATCCGGAATTGCTAGTCCTGGGTATCGGAGATTGCTCACGTCCGGCTGTAGTTTCGGTGGTATTTTTGGCTTTTCCTTGGTGTTGTTGTGCAGCAGCTCGTGATGTCGGTAGGTGCACCCGTCTTTGCCACATGGTTTAGCTTTACAATATCCTTTATGGATATGTAGGCATGTGCGACAGAATCCGAACTCCCTTATAGCGGCCCACCGAAATTCCCTTGATAGTTTCAGAAAACGTTTACACTTATCAGCTGACCTGCAACTGCCCTTGCAGATTGGACAGGTTTCCTTCGACGTAGTTGTTGCTGAGACAGTATGGTCTTCACAGTCGCTACTGCGATCCTCCTTTGTAGGAAAGGTTTCAGAATGGGCGTTCAGATACGTATTTCCTTTCTTCGGTCCCCGCACTTCGGTTCGAGTAGACTTCCCATCATATATCACCGGTGGATTCACGACGACACTCGCTGCTTCCGCCAACGTATAAATCCACTTACTGAAGGTCGCTAGGTTAACCGTTGGCAATGTAAGACGGTGCTGTGCCCAGTTTAGTTTGGAGCGACGGTGGTAATTTAAAGACAAGCTGATGAAGCAAATTAATGTTGTACATATACTCCTTTAGTCCACACGTGTCTACGGTAGCACAGAAGTTTTGGACGTTCACCGGAAAGTCCACTAGCGTTTCCAGCTTGTCTTCTCGAATCGGCGTCAAACAGCCTACCTTCGCAATAAGTGATTGCACGATCACTTCAGGTTGTCTGAAAAGCATCTTTAAGGTTGCCAGTATACCAGGAACGTTTCCGGAATGTATCAGTCGACACTTGACAGCATCATAGGTTTTACCTTTTAGACTTTTCTGCAGTCGAACTATGTTTTCATCCTCCGTAAATCCACACATCGCAGTCGATCAATCGTACATGGATATGAAAACTGGCCACTCCTCTGGATTGCCAGAAAACGTAGGCAAATCTTTGGAGACTGCTTGTCGCGCTGCAATCTGAGAGCGGGAAAGTTATAACTGATCGAAATCTTCTGCTATCGACGAGTTTGCTGACGATCTTCTAGTTGATCTATCGTTTGGATTTGCAGTTCTTGTGGATAGTTCCACTCCCTCGGGTGCAACTGCGTGGACTGCGGTAGTGCATTAGGAACGAATCGTTCAAATCATCTACGTATCGACTTTCTGCATACATTTGCATCGGCCTCAGGATAAACATTCGGAGGATTGGGTTCCAGATTCTCCACTCGCTTACTGACTCCTTGGCCAGTGAACCGATTCGAAAAATGGTGTTGCTGCTCGCGTAGACGTTGCTCCTGTTCCAACTGCTGTTCCCACATCCGATCAATGGTGTCTACTTCCAACTGCAACTCTTCTTGTCGTTGTCGCAACAGATTTTCCTTTCGTAATTGCTCGTGTTGCTGTTCCTGTTGGTATTGCCGAAACTGCTGCTCTCGCTCTAACTGCAATTGCTGCTGCTGCCGTAACTTTACTGCATGTAGCTGTTGTTTCTGTTGTTGCTGTTGCAATACTGTTTCTTGACGTTGGGATTGTAGTTCCCTAAGCTGATGTTGCTGTAGCTGATCCTTTCGTTGTTGTTCTTGAAGGTCACCTTCGCCCCGGGCTTGTTCTCGAGCAGCAAGTTTGGCTGTCTCTGTGGGTGTAAGATTGGTTGTTTCAACCCATTCTATAACCCGACGGTGGGAGCATTTGGAGCTTCTACTTGATCCTTTCTCACTCGCCAATTCCTCAAGAATTTTGTACTTGTTGTTTAGATATTCTTTATACTCCTGGGCTGACTTTTCATCGGCGAGTCTTCTGCGCTCTTCTTGCTGCTGCTGAAAAGCTCGCTCTTCCTGCAATCTCATTAGTTGGAGCTTGGCACGGTTTCTCGCTGATTTTTGCGACGAAGAAATAGAAATATCCGAAAGCGTCTCTACTACATCGACCATTGGCAGTTCTGCAGTTGGAAATGACTTCTTCTCATTCTGATGACTAGGTATTGATTCTTGAAACGGTTGTTGTTTACCACTCGATGTAACTGCCAACGATTTAGCTGACTTCAGCGATGATGGACCCGAATGAATATTAGTACCAATCACTGATCCACCTAGGTTCAGCATTGGTGAATGCTGCTTCTGTTGACCGGGTGTTGAATCCATAAATGAAGGGTTCTGGTTGATAGACGGAACTGTCAGCGATTTAGCAGACTTTTGCGATGCTGCAGCAGAAGCAATAACTGGATTACCACGGCTGCTTGTCACGATCTTCTCGATGCTCAGGTCCTGCATCGATCTCCGATCCTGGATGACGTCTTCCCTTATTGGTGCTCCATCCGAGGCTGCCTTAGTCCGCTGAATCCATTTCGCGGTCACGCAGTTAGTACAGCTCCAGCTCTTGTCAGCAACCTCCTCTGATACGCCTACACAGGAAAAATGATGCCATCCGTCACATATATCGCACTGGACCATCTCATCAGTGTCGGGGCCTTGACACGTTCGGCAAGCATTTCCACCACCATCACCACCTATAGCAATTTCTTCCATCATCTCCCCACTTTTATGCGATCCACTACGAACGCTTTTCGCATCGGACTTAGCACCACTTCGCGGCATTTTACTTGACCGACTGCCGTACCGTTTCAGTAAACGAAATTATATTTTGTTGAAATTCAATTTCAACGGGAGATTTCCGACGCTATGATTCTCGCCCGGAACGAATGAAAGACGTTTAATCCGGTAATAACGAGAATATAATTTCCTGTGATAATGACAGTTTTTGTTGAATTAATTTTCATGTAAATGTAATGTACATAACATACGCATTAGCAATTATATGTTATGTAGATAGTGTCCTTGTCTGTCATTAATTACGTTATGTTCTCAACCTAATTTTAATCCTATAGCTATTAGTGTATATTATAATTTTGTAACTTACGTTTAGTATCCTTTTAATATAATTTCGGGTGTGGGTGTTCAGTAGCAAGATACCGTTGCAGGGGATAGTTCTAGGTCCTAGTTTAGATAATAGTAAATAAGATCAATTGAATCGATATACATGTTACCTTTTAAGTTCTGTTCTTACCGATTCTATTAGCTACGTGATTCGTAGAGTAGCATGTATAGCGGGTAACAATAGGTTTAGGTTACCTAGTTAAGAATAGTTTGTAATTTCAGGTTAAACTATGTTTATGTTGCATTTAGCATTTTAGCATTTATGCATTTAGCTTACCAATTTTAGTGTTTAGGTGTACAGATCGAGATAAATTATTAAATTAAGGTTTACCTATAATTAAGCTCACTGGAATAATTTTCTTTAAGTAACTTTATGCTCGAAGTCGAATTATTACTTTCCTGTTCACTGTTGTTGTTTTCTTTCTATCTTTCTTTTTCTCTTCTGTCCCGTACTCACCAGCTATGACAGATCTTTTTGTCATTCCACTGTCACTACAGTGTCGACTCACTGTACGGCTTGACGGCACTCGTAGGTACTCAGAGGTAGGTGCGCTCAGGCCAGTGTGGCCAACAATAAGAATTTTTCTTTCGAGAGGCCGCGGTTTTGATTCTTTGTGAACTCATTTATTGCATTCACACTCTAATGAGCTGGATTACCCTGCAATAAGTCACAAATGGACATGATATGTTTCACCTCTCTCTGTACCTTATAGCTCCTACTCATGCGTTTGAACAAATGTCATAGGTGTCTATTAGGGTTGTCAGGCAGGTTGTTAACTGTAGTATACAGAATATGTGTGAAGAAAATGTTAAAATGCTTTAAATGATTTTAAGAGTATTAATTTACTGTTCGATTTGGGTATAATCATTCTATTTGAGTATAATCACCTTAGCATGAAACGAAATAAAACTTGTAGTAAACTATGCGAAAATCTTCTCATTTCGCAAGAGTAAACAAAACCAACGCAACGCATTGTCATGAGAGGCCGTTAGCTATAAATACCAGCTAGCTGTGCTTATCCGGTTCATTCTTGTAACGAACTTTTACAGCAGCAGCAACAATGAAGCAACATTATCAAAGCTGAAAACTTCGCTCAAGTCACGACATTAACCAGTTGGTTTACGTAATTTTGCGTCTTCTTTGTGCGTTGCGTTACACACACATACGCACACATATACACATACACACATACACATACACACATATACACATACACACACATACACACATACACACACACACATTTTCCTTTCCCGTTAACCTGATTCGATTGGTATATGATATGACAAGAAAATCATTCCTTTTGCCGAATTAACTGCCTTTATAGGACAAAATATTTATTTACATGGTTAAATTTATTATTTTATACAATTTAAGCGATTTAAAACCCACTACAGAAATAAAAAACAAAAAAAAATTGTGATTCGATAGTACGTACGATTCGATAGTACGTACACTAAACGAGGCGTAGGTGTACGTACTATCGAGGTATACCTGTATTTGATTTTTTTTAATTAACTAGATTTATTTAAGAATTGCCTAAGTAAATTCAATTTAGCCTTCCTAAAAAATAGCTTCAGAATCCTTTTAAAATGTCCAAAAATTTTCAGAACTTTATTGAACAATTTAAAGCTATTGCCTTATAACCTGTACATTGTCTAATGTGCTGTACAGCTATTGATTATAACCTGTACAGCACATTAGAGAGCCTCTGCTTTGGAACCCAAGGAACTTACTATATTCACTAAGAGCATACACCAACAATATACACCAAATAAACGGAACAAAACCAAGTTACCAATATGATGGATAATCGGGAAACTAAACTGGGTCTTAGTAGAGCAGCCATTTGAAATACTAAAAGAGTTGAAAGTTGTTTATCAGCAATCTTTATGTACTATTGTACAGATAACATTGCCTTCTTCTCATGGAAGGTACTTCTAAGTTCCTCTAACTAAGAACCGTTTGTTTTCTACGATTGTAGACTGCATATCATCGACATGCGCCAAATGATATTTTATGCATTGCACCTCATATAAAATTCACGATGCCAGTCAATCCAGATGATAATAGATTGCACACAAAACCTCCTTCGATGCAGCTTCCCTAGTCTATTTGCCCGCGCGTCTGCAGCACACGTCACAGCAGGACATCCATTTGAAAGTTCAATTCTCATAAACGGCAGTGGAGTTTACCGTTCGCCCGTACATTCCTCCATGCTACCGTACATTGTCTATTCATATCTTATGGATTTATTCGTGCTGAGTTGGCCATACATGGTGCTCTCTTCCGATCGGCGGTGACAGTTCACATATGGCCACGGTGCAATTCAAATCATTGCCAACAATTCGAGCTCTAGAATGTTTATTCCTAGAGGAAAGCAAAAAAAACAACCGGCACATGAAATGGTAATTTCCTGTGCTTGACCATGTTGTTATGGTTGTCGTCAACGATTACATTCATATTTAATTTGAATCATCCTGAAATGGCAATCGAAGAAAATGGAAATACTGGTTTTGATCTAGGTTTATAATTTCTTCTTCTGCTGGGTTCAAAGAGCATGGAATCCATTACAGCGTTGAAATCTCAAATGGAAGTGCGCAGGTCCATCGTAATAAAAATCAATTTTACCCGTTCGTTGTTTTTCTTTTATTACTCCGTCAATTAGAAATATAATAAATTATTCAGCCCATAAACATCGGGTGATGCTTTTGAATAACATTATTAAGCTATAAAATTTTGCACAAACATACGACCTCTACGATAAAATTTATGCATAAAGCGAAAACAACTCTATTGATAATAAAGCCGAAGTTGGGTATTTTGCCGTAGCAGGCGTAATTTTCCTGGCAGGACAGTTTTTTTTTCTTCTACTTTGTATGTGACGCAACGACAGCGACGACTGCAACTGTCCAAGGAGTCAGCGAATATGAATGGAAAAGTTTTGACAGACTGTCATAACTACTGCAACGACTAATACTTCTGACCTACAGGTTTCCTGAGACTCGGGGATTAAAACATTAATCCATGACGGGGCACTTTTCTCCCGCTACTGCCGGTCCGCGCTGGTGTCGGGCGACTTAAAGCGCAGGCAGTTGTAAATCATAAATACCGACTTTAATCAAGCAATATGGTTTTCGAGGCGATAAATCTTTGTCAGTTTAGTTGGCAGATTTAACAACATTGTACGGTGGAATTAGTAGTGTTTTATTTGAATTTAAGCAGAGTTAACATTCCATTTCTTTAATAGCCGACATGTAAGGACTGCTAATTCATCCTGGTGGAACTGTGCATGGTAAATGACTATGAAAAACATGATAAATAAATAATGATCGCATAACTTTTTCGCAACTTCATAATTGACTGAATTGTTTTAATTTAAGATGTCCAGTGCCTTGAAATTTTTTTTGATGTGTTTCACTTGTCGCTTCCTTGCAAAAACATTCTTATTGGGGAACACAGAAAACAAATTCCTCAAAGCTTTAACGATTTTTTTAATGATTATTTCATGTCGCATTGAAAAACATGAGATATATATTTTTTCAATTGACCTTTAACCTTTCTTTAACCTGTCAATCTCAATACAGCTCAATCTATCTCTATTTATCCTAGCCTTTTAAAACGATTCCATTCTATCTTTATGTTTCGAAATCCACCTCAATCTATCTAAATATCTTTTAATCCCTTAATCTTTCTGAATATTTCCCAAACCATTTCGACATTTATTAAGCATTTCCAATGCATTCAATGGGGTTTCGTACTCATATATTTCTGGCGTACTGTACGACTTAGATGAATAGAAGTAATAATCACAGTAAAATAGGGTTTTATGAGCGTGCCCAAACATCCGTCTATTCCATCACAAATGCCCTAAGTTTGTGGTCATCCACCTTTTGTTTAATCTGGCACAGTCTTCGGTTTTAGTCGTGCATTGCAATCATTATCATCATTCGTATTCACATTTCCTCGCTATCTCGATCGGTGAGGCGAACTAATGAAGAAAATCGGAAACTTCATGGGAGAACATTTGATCTAAATAACATAATTGATTTTTGACATAGAGTATCAGCCGTTTTGCACTTTCGTTGGTCAAAAAGACTAGAATATTGATTTTTGATGGAAATTCGTACCGATGCGATAATTTGTATATCAAAGCAAAATGCTTCAACCTTTTCGTGAATAAATTTTGTAATACATATAAGGTTACCATGAACGCCACTTATTATCAAAAGTCTATTAATTTATTCATCTAACAGCAAAATTCCATCTCTGTTAACAGGTTTTTTTTTTTTTGTGCCTTCAATATTTATTCTGGTGAATTGACAATTATTCGTACAAGAATGAAAAAATTTAATACGAATTTAAGAGCATTCCAGAAATTTCCTTATATTCAAATAACTGGCTTCAAAATAAATCCTTGCACTGATTGTAAACATTTTGAAGAAATTTTATGAGTATCTGAATCTCATGCAAAATTCGGTCCTCTACAAAGGTCCTTTAGTGATGACACCATGATCTCCATGCGCATTTTCCCAATATATCTTATTATATTGCAGAACATGAATAATCTTGTCCAATATTTCAAGAATCTTGAATCTTTTCATAAATAGTTCTTAATAACTGGGGATATTTTTCGAAAATTTCTTAAATTTCAGAAAGGTTTTCTGGAAGATTTCTGGAATACCAAACATTTTCAAAAATTTCCTAAGATGTAACAAAACTAGGCGAGTATCAACAATGTTAAAGAATTTTTATTTATTTTTATACGTCCGTTTCATGGGCTTTCTAGAATTTTTTTCTTGAACAAGAAGTAAATCTCATAATCTCAAAGAAATGAAAATCACCCACTTTTCAAAATTGAATAGGTCGATAACACGTACACAACCTTAACGAACCGAATTAATGTTCGGTAAGCGCAAAAAATCGGTCAGTAAAGGCTCAAGAACAAGACAATAACATACTGGAAGTAGCTTGGTTCGAATCATAGTGTGATCTTGGAATTTTGTGCAAAGGATTTTTTGTCAACGCCTTGTGATACTAGGTTAAGTTGACATTAAAAAAATGATAAAAAAAATAGAATTCACGACGTAAATCATGGTTGGAAAAAATCCAAAAACTAACAATGGAAAGCTTCAGATTTTATCACTTAAATCACTTCAGTACGGGGAAAGTAGTATTTTCAGTTTAAGTTAAAAAAAAAACTACTTTAAAGTTCAGCTTTAAATCCAAGGCACCTTGAAACAAGTGACACTCTTAAATGAAGCATTCGAAACAAACCCTGCTTAGTTTAAGTTTAAAATAAGAATAATTTTGTGGAATCATTTTACACTTTAATGTTCGTCAAAATTGTAAAGGTGGCCCTGGACAAAGCTGTTCGCACTTGAATCCATTGGATTTTTTCGTTTGATCCTACATGCTATCCAAACTGAAGGATTACAAAATCTCGAATTTGGACCAGTTCAAGGTAGTTATCGAGGAAATCCAGGAAATGCATTTTGTCCGAATTTATTGATCACGGTGTACACCCCATACCAGATCCAAAAATATCCATATTGCAGAGTTTTTGAATTTTTGATTCCAAAATCGCGTCAGACATCGATTTCGTGTCTTTATACGCAGTTTCAAAAACTAACCATGTTGTAGGTTTTTTATGCAGTATTTCCCACTTTTTCCGAAACCAGAAGGCACTACCTATATGGAACAGAAACTACCATCTTGAATTTCAAAATGGCGTCACACATCGATTTTCAGTCTTTAAGCCATTCCCGATCCAAAAGTATCCTGTAACATGGATACTTTTGGATCGGGAATAGGTATTTGGCAGTATTTCTCAGTACTTCTGAAACATAAGCCACCGTGTGAATTCCAAAATAGTGACAAATATCGATCTACTGCCTGAATACGCTGTTTGGGATCTAAAGTATCCATACTGCTGTATTTCCCACAGAAACAGAACTGAAGCCGCCATTATGGATTCCTAAATCTAGTCGGACGTCGATTTCCGGCATCAAGACGCCGTATGGTTCCAAAATTATCCATAGTGCAGGGTATTTGACAGTATTTCCCATTTTTCCGATATCAGAAGCCGTCATCTTGCATGCCAAAATGGCGTCAGGGGTCGAATTTCTGCCATCAAATCCCGTTTCGTTTAAAAAAAATATAACGAAGTTGCGGTTTTTCAAACTATTTCTCTCTTTTTCCGAAACAGAAGCCACCATGTTGGATTTCTAGCTATATTGGCCGTTCCTGATCCAAAAATATCCACATCCATCCACAGAGTATTTGACTGTTTTCCCAATGTTCATGTTGCAGTGTATTTGACAGTAATTCCCAGATTTTCCAAACCTGGAACCCCTTATGGATTCCAAAATGGCGTTAGGCATCGACTTACAGCTTTCATGTGGCCACCTGAACATCATTGTTAGGAGGGCATCATCCTAGATGGCCAGGATTATGAGATACAGCTAATACAAGATAGTCATATGTACAATAGCACCGCGTTGTGAGCCAATTCTAACCGAAACATTTTCAACGCCGGAATTAATCAGACCACCATAAGGTAGCCCTTGCCCTTCCTAATAATTTCCCCCAAGGCATCATGCATCTCTAAGGTGAAAATCACAAGAAAATTACACGTACAAATCACACAAAAGTTTTTTACACGGGGGATACGTTCCACTTTTACTATGAAACCGTGTAAAACAAGACTGAATCGAGTTGATCAATTGACATGCATAAACATTTTAAATTGCTCCGATTTTGTTTGCATGTGTTATGGTCAAAATACAATTTTTAAAATTTATTTGTTTTTATTTATTTGATTATTTGTACCAAAAGTTGAGATTATTTAGAAAAACTGCCATATGATAATTTTTGCCCTAATCCTAAAATGTGATTCGAATTAGGTCGATAAGTCGTTCTGTTCTGGACTTATCGCCGAAAACAAACCGTGAAAAACAATGTGTAAAAAAGAGCTTACTGTATACAGTATACTGTATATATATAAATTAGTGTAGTCGGGTGCCACCACCCACATTCAGACAGTGGTGCCATTTAAAAATAATGTGAAATCATTCTAGAAAATTAAACAGCACTTTAAAATTGAATAACTTTCTTAATTCAACCTCAACTAAAGCACGGTTTGTTTCGTATGCTTCAAGAGAGAGTGCATTAAATTTCAAACCGCTTCTGATGGTGTAGCTCAACTTTTAAGTAGCTTTTTTACCCTTTCATAGCCATCGTTGTCTTAACTGAATATCTCAATCTAAATCTTAATCTCTTGCTCAATCTAAATCTCCAATATTTATCCTAAATTCTATCTCCTATTGTAAAGCAATATCTATCACAATCTGTATCTTAACTTCAATCATAATTCGAATATCATTTTCTGGTTCAATCTCTGATTCAAATTCTATCTTAATTATAAGAATTTATTCTTAAAAAAATCCAAGATAGCCGACTAATATCACTAAGGTTTTTTTTACACGGGGGATACGTTCCACTTTTACTAGGAAACCGTGTAAAAAAAGATTAAATAGAGTAGATAAATTCATATGCATAAACAATTCTTAATTGCTTCGATTGCGTTTGCATGTGTTACCTTTCCATACAATGCTCAAAATACAGATTTTAAAATTTTTAGTATTAACACCAAAAATTGTGATTTTTTTTTAAAACTGCCATATGATTACTTTTTGCCCAAAACGTAAAATATGATACGAATTAGTTCGATAAGTTGATCCGTTCTGGAGTTACCTCCGAAAACAAATCGTGTAAAAAAACGGGTACACAGATAAAAAGAAACATTGAATTTTCTGCGTTATGTAATGCACATAAAGGGAATGCTAGATTTGGTAGAAAATTATAGGATATTTCATGAAAAATTTAAGCCAGATAACGCCTGAATCTAGCCTGTTGTATGGAAGATTTCAAACATTGTTGTATGCAAACATTGTTTACGCCTCCTTTGGCTTGAAATTAAACGAAGCGAAATTTTACGCGCTTGTTAAAATTAATATTTTTTTTCTGTGTAAAAAAAGACCTTGGTGTAGTACGATTCTTTCAGCACAAGTTTACGAATCTACCAAAAAATCGTAAGGCAAACAATAAAATAAGTTGTTGCTACAAGCAACACGCATACAAGTGATACAAAATTTCGACACAAAATATTTATGGTTTTTGAGATTTGTAAGCTCAAATTTATTTTCTCGTCTTTTGTAACCCATTCTTTTGTTCTAAAGGATGCTTGCATGTGTCGGTCTCAGGGCATCGAAATTTTTATGATATTTTGATAGTGTGCACCAAACTTCACCTATATCTCAGTGGCAACCTCAATCTCAACCTCAATGTCAATCCCAATCTATATCTAAATCGAAACCTCAACCTCTTTATCTATCTTATTTTCGGTTTGTATCTCAATCACAATCTCTATCTTTAACTCTATTTGTTTTTTTACATGGTGTAACGTCATTCTAACAATACCTAATACACAATAGCTCAACATTCTCGGTTCATGGCTGCTCCTCTCCAATCTCGTGGGCATCTTGAATCCTCTGGATCTTGCTCCACCAGGCCTAACCATCTTGCTCGTTGCGCCCCTCGCTATCTTATGTAAACCGGATTCCAATCGTGCAGCATTTTCGAGGGATAGTTGTCCGGCGTTCTCGGAATATGTTCTGCCCGCGAATTCGTCCAGGTTTAACCACCTTACGAATGCTGGATTCGTCAGAGCGTTGCACGAGCTCATGGTTCATCCACCGCCCCCGTCAAAGATGATTCTTAACATCATGTCTTGAGCAGGCATTGTCCACGTCTCATACCCATAGAGAACAACAGGTTTTATTAGTTTTATACAGCATACTCTTTTTCTGCCGCCGCCTTTTTCTGTGGCCTCTGCTATACAAAGAAGTTTTCGCCATTGTATTCGGTCTATGGTCGCCTCTGCTTGTTGATCCAAGTCGCTCATTGCGTACCTCTTCTTTCTGTACCTGTCGGTTTGTTTTCGAAAATCATTTAAACTGGGCTGTCGTCCGACATTATTTCGACATGCCGACATGTGTACGATGGCAGTTTCTCCGAGCAACCGAGCAATTCGTGGTTTATTCGCCTCCTCAACGTTCCGTCTTCCATATGCACTCCACCGTAGATCATACGCAGCACCTTCCGTTCAAAGACACCAAAAGCGCGTTGGTCCTCCACTACCAATGTCCATGTTTCGTGGCTGTAGAGAACTACTGGTTTAATTAATGTCTTGTAGATGGCCAACTTTGTATTTCGACGAACTTTGTTCGATCTAAGTGTCCTTCGGAGTCCAAAATAGCTCCGATTGCCAGGCGAAAGGCGCCTTTGTATTTCTCTGCTGGGGTCGTTATTAGCGGTCATGATGAGCCCAGATACACGATTTCGCCCACTACCTCGATTTCATCCCCGTCGATCTATATTCGTGGTAGGAGGCTAACATTGTCTTCTCGTGATCCTTTTCTCTTCATGTATTTTGTTTTCAACCCAATAATCACAAGCCCAATCCTATCAGCTTCAGCCTTAAGTCACACTTCGTAGAGGAGTTAAGTCATGTGGAACCCCACAATAGGCACGACATCAACTGATATTACGCCTTCAAATCTCACGACTGTGATCATTATCCACAGTAACCAGCGAGCCAAAATATACAAATTTGTCGACATCGTACCCTTTATTAGTCTGGTCAGCTTTCCCAGAAAGTTGTTCCATAGATGAATAGATGATGCGAAGGGACTCTATATTCACGGCACTTTTGGAAGATCTGCTGCAAAGTGAAGATTTGGTCCGTTGTAGATCGGCTTCCGACGAAGCCGGTTTAATAACTTCCCACGAATCTATTTGCTAGTGGCGATAGTCACTGAAAGATGATTTAAGATAGCACTTTATAGGCGGCATCAGGGACGGTGATCACGCGATAGTTGCCGGAGTTTAGTTTCCATCTTTCCATTCCTGCTGTTCGGTACCCCAAACCCTGACTATCAGTCGATACAGGCAATTGGCCATCTTTTTTCTGTTATTGATACCTTTGATTTTCAGCCCTGGGCTGGTTCATCTCCCGTCGTAGACACTCAGCCTTTTTGGAAATAAGTTCTGGTCCAATACTATCGCTTCCAAACGATTTGTTTTTCATCAGTTGCTTGATGGCATCCTTAACTTCACGTATCGTCGGGGATGGCACATCTCCGTCACTTTCTGAAACTGCGACGGCACTATCTTCGCTGTCTTGGTGCTTTTCCTGTAGTCCATTCAGATTTTCTTTGAAGTGCTGCTTCCACCTTTCGATCACCTTACAATCGTTTGCCAGGATATTCCCATCCTTATCTCGACACATTTCAGCTCGCGGTACGACACGCGACCTCTGTGGGATGTGTTGAGTTTCTGGTAGAACTTTCCCGTTTTATATGAGCGGATCTCTAACTCTATCTGTATAAAAAATCATCTTTTCTTTAGCGCAATTCATATCTATCTCCATTTCATAAGTTCTAACTCAATTAGCGGTACAAATGAATTCTACAGTCGGGTCTCTTATAGTGGGTGGCACCCTAATGTTTCGGCAGCCAATTACTCTGGTTTCCGGTAGATAATAAATTTAACAAAGAACCTAACTATATATGAAAAATCCTCTCAATTGGTTTCAAGACTGACCAGAAATCAGGTTGGTGAGGACTTACACAACAAGGTGATAAGAAACAAGTAAACTAGAAACTACAACACTCCGAGTGAACTTGAATTTCGTGAATTGGTTTCATTTACCAATAGCTTTTAATTTGCTTCAAATTGTTAGCTTACAATAATGAAAGGTAACTCACTCCAAAGGCAAAGTTGATGCTCAAAAATATCAGAAAATAATTCACATATATACATTTGGGCAAACACACGATTATTTCGTAAATCTTGACCTTATCAGTATATTTACGGATTTTACATTTACATGATCACTAATATACAATGATAAATGACAGAAAATAACAGCAGATTGCTTCAATCGGTTAGTGGAAAATGCAGCTTCATCGCAATCCGATATTTCTCAGCCTGCAGTTAATCCCGGAACCACCTCAACGCCACTAATTATGTCAATAATAATTTAGGCCCCACTTAGCGTTCGGGTTTATGTTTACGTTTATGGCATGCCCTCCCACGGCCGGAGATGTCAAAGGATCAAGCACTTTTCCATCATTATCCTCATCAGCCGCATGGCGTCTCACAAGATAGTAAAAACGGCACAACATTAACGCAAACCTTGAAGACACATAAATTATCTACCATAAGCCAAAAATGACATTCTTAGACTCCATAGAGCGACGAGCCGTCCCGATTGCGGGTGTCTCCGAATATTCGCCTTTAGCGCAGCTGGAGGTGAACTTTAGATTCATTGTGAAAAACAGCTCATTCAGCTAATTTTCATAATTAATTAGTCAACGTTTATGACGCAGCAGCATAGTCATCGCGCTGGATGTTCGTGACAGGATTAAGCTTACACAAATATACAGACTCAAAGCTCATCATTATCTCGAAGCACCAGCAATAGAAACGTGTTCCCAAGCGCGAAGCATTAGGGGCTTACTTTTGCACGAACGGTAGGTTTCCAATTCGCGTGTGCAAGCTCGTGTATACACATATGTTTCTTTTTACCATTCGGAATTGATGACCGGTCGTAAAAGATAATGCTGATTGTTTAATCATAGATAAGACTTCTCGCATCGGACACTGGCAGTTTGACCCATCATTTTGGATGAAAATTGAGTAGCCCCGACTAGGATCAGATCATAACTAATCTCAAGGCGAAACATACTCTATTACCGGTTCTAAGGCGTTCATATAATCTTTGCCAAGTACCGAGAGAGCACAATTCGAGATTTGCCTTCTCGTATGATTTCATATAATAGGAGTCGATTAATCGATAAATTAACACCCATCAATTCAAACACGCCTCCTCGGTCGCTTGATCGCCCATCCGTCCGCACCGTGGATTGAAACCTGCTGTAGTCACTAGCAAGGTATGTTACATGCCTTCCAGGTGCGAAAGTAAACATTTGAATGAAACGCTTTGCAATTGCAGGTGCTCGTGTGCATGCGCATCAGAATAAATTGGTTTTCGATTTAACGCGCGCGCGCGACCCAATAGAGGCTTCAAATTGCCCATCGGGCACTCTTGTAGCAAAACATGGCCCATCAGCGGGATTTATGATCTTGTCCACCGGCAGCCCATTCGATTAGTCACGCCGGTTGAATGGGTTAGACGGGTCGCATTTTCATCGCCATTTGAATGGTTCATTCAATAGAATTTATTGACAACAATTTGTTGTCAAGTCGTAAAAGTGGCCATCAATAACTAACTCAGGAGCCCATCCCTGGTTGTTTGGCGGGCTCAGTCAAAGCGGGGCAATTTGTTGGTAGAGAAAATTGAAGTTTCCGCATGCGGAACAACGGGAGTTCGGTACCAGAACCAGCAGGTGTTTGAAACCTGATCAGCGTCTGCAAAACTTCAAAACTACACAGTTTTCGGAGTTTAGTCAGCAGCAATTCCGCTTTGAACGACGTGGAGCAGTCAAATGACATTTATTTCCTTCTCCCATCCACTCGTTAAAGCTGTACTAGTTGTACTAAGTTGTACTGATCGTGATTTCTTTGCTACAGCATAATATTCGAGAGGTGCCTTCCATCCGTACTCGATTTGTAATTCAGTCTGTTGAGATGATTTTCGATTTGGAAGGCATTATTACAAAACCACCATCACATATGTGAGTGATCTCAATAGCATCCGCACTGTTGGTATAAATCGATTCAAATAGGCAAGCAGTACTAATCATAAAATATTTTACTAGAATGCGTGAATGCTCTTATCGTTTAACAAAACGAATCCTGTTATCCAACATCCCTGTGAATTTTCGTGGAAGTGCAGAGGTGTTCTAGGCTTTCATAAAAGCGAATATCGGATCAACAAATGATCATAAACATGGTGATGTAGTGCGTTGAACTTCTCTATAATCAGTCGGAATTTCTCCTCCTGGCTAACCTGAAATCTTCGATAAAGATGTGGATGCTATAAATTTCGAATCTATCGTTTTTAGTTCCAGCCGCTTAAAGTGCGTTCATATTGTCATCATTACTACCTATGTGACAGCTGTACTCATTGATTTTGCTTAAATGGAATAATTAGATTCTGAAATTGCACGTTCTCTTGTCAATTCCTACAAAGTGCTGTCTCATATTATTCACCATCGTCTATCGCCGCTAGCAAGCAGATTTGTGAGAAGTTATCAAGCCGGTTTTGTGAACGGTCGATCGACAACTGACGACTTCAAAACCGCATACGATTCTATTGATCGTGAAGAACTATGGAAGATTATGGACGAGAACGTTTTTTTCGGGAAATTGAGCAGAAGGATCAAGGCCGCAATGGATGGTGTACAGTGTGACGTGAAGATATCGAATGCGTTATCAGACTCGTTTGAAACACACAAAGGCCTTCGACAAGGCGATGGTCTTCCCTGCCTCTTGTTCAACATTGCGCTAGAAGGCGATACGAAACGTGCGGACTTTAACATGCGGGTAACGATTTTCAATAAATCCGGCAAGTTCATCTGCTTCGCCGACGACGTGGACATTGTCGGCAGAACGTTTCAGGTGGAAGCCGATCAGTACACCAAGCTGAAACGTGAACCGGAAAAAGGTTGGATTGAACGTGAATGCGTCGAGTATCTGTTGGTTGGAGGAACCGAGCGTGGTAAAGCTTGCATAGGCATAACTGTGTCAATCGACGTAGATGAGTTTGTGTACCTTGGATCATTGGTTACGTCGGATAACAACTGCAGCAGATAACTTCGGAGACGTATTATTACCGGAAGTCGTGCTTACTATGGACTCCACAAGATCTTGAGGTCTGGCAGGCTTCACCCCTGATGATGATGATGATGATGATGAGATACTACCATCTATTGTAGCAAGGTAACTTTCCATAGCAGTGGAATAATCCGAAAAACGATTTGATTAGGATTCTATTGTTGTTTGTGATCATCAAGCTCCTGTATGCAGGGCCAAAAATATTTGGGCGGGCCTGTAAGCAGAGAAACTTACGCGAAACCCGCGAATATAGGGAAAAGAATCTCTTTCCAAAAGCAAGTTCACATCCACAGCATTAGAATCGAGCCCTCGATTGACAGAATAAACCCAATAAATTGGGTCGAAGAGCCCGCCCTTGTTCCGCGAAATGTTGACAATAGGGAGGAGGCAGTCCCATGCTCCTTATCCAATTCATTTCACTCGGGTGCCCTGATGGTCCCTCCATTTTCCCGTTATATATTATGTCGTGGATACTCAGTATATTTTGTAGTGATCATTTGATTGCTTACCTTGTGTTAGAAAATTTGGCAGAAAGTAAAATTGGTTAGGGTTTATACCGTTCTTCACTTATCGCTCTGTGTGACTGTTTTTGAACTTGCGGTCTGGTAGACTTCACCCCTATACAAAATGTACCATGTACAAAACGCTGATAAGACCGGTTGTTCTCTACGGGCATGAGACGTGGACAATGCTCGAAGAGGACCTGCAAGTACTTGGAGTTTTCAAACGGCGCGTGCTTAGGACCATCTTTGGCGGTTTATGTGAAAACGGCGTATGGAGGAGAAGGATGAACTACAAGGTGGCGCAGCTCTACGGCGAACACAGTATCGCTAAAGCTGGAAGGTTACCATAGGTGGGTAATGTTGTAAGAATGTTGGACAACAACCCCGCATAATTGGGGTTCGCCTCGAATCGGACCGGTACAAGACGCAGAGGAGCGCAGCGAACTAGGTGGTTCAACCAAGTAGAGCTAGACCTTGAAGATTTGGGCTATTCGAGGAATTGGACACAAGCAGCCCTCAACCGAGGTTTATGGAAAAATACCGTGACGCGGGTGCGGTTCTAATAGGACGTTGTACCAACATAAGTAAGAAAATTGTCAGCAACCGTCCAATCTCGCACTTCTGCATTTTACGAGCTGTATTCGTATGTTGATTTTCATTTATATGAAGCAAACTTGTTGAATTTTTTATGAATATGTTCGAAAATAAATACTTTCCTTTGAGAAACAGGTGTCCACTTTCTTTGATGCACAATCCTTACCCAACTCACGTTTAAAACCGCAACTCTGGAAGATGGTCTAACCATCTCTATATGCATATACTGCCATATACTGCATATACTGTTTCGATCCGACACCGTGCTCAGCAGTTTGGCATGTTCCCCATGTCCATGTGGCGTTTGTTAAGATTCGCGCGTCTTTCCTTACATAATTCAGACCGCTTAACAATTATTGCCACTGCCGACCAATATGTGTTAGATTGAAAACACACAAATAAAGAGATAAACCAACCCTGGAATTAATAAACTTTAGATAAACTTTCCAAAAACCATTGCCTTGAAAGGAATGAACTTTCTACTGCTATTCTTATTATTGCCAGAACCACTCTTACCTCTAAAACTACTCAGCAAACAACCGTTCAGTGAAACCCAAAAATTTTGCCACCTGCATAAAAAAATAAACCCAAATCAACTCATCGGATTATCATCCAATCTCGTTAGCGGACAGGATTATCCCTCCCCATCCCCACTCGAGTGGGCTGGCCACTATATTTGTCACATTCCATCAAAAGATCAGCAGTAAAATAACCGTGCCACCCAGGTGACAACTGTTGCTCGTGCGGAAATGTTTTTTTTTTATATTTTGCTCATTCATGCGATCAATCCCCATGATTATCTAAATTGAACAGTGTGATAATCCTTCCCTACACCCATTAACCCTCGAAAGACAGCGTTGACAGGCCGTGTCTGATTTTTGGACCTGCTTGATCATGACCAATGAAGCACATTTCACGCTGTGTGGCGTTGTAAATTCGTAAAATACTCAATTTTGGGGCACTGAAAATCATCACATGATCTTCGAAGAACCGGTGTTAGTACTGAAAGGGTCATCGGCCCGTACTTCTACGGAGATGATAACGGCCCCACAGGAACGGTCAATGGCGAGCGATATCGGGCCATGTTACGTGATTTCAGTCAACCAGGTTCTATGTCAAGCCGACTCCCGTGATGTAGTCGTATGCTTCGGAGACTACAATCTACCAAATTTAATCTGGCGATATAATGAAGATATTTTGAGATATTTGCCAACTAATATGTCAACAGAACAGCCCATACCCTAGTTGAGTGTATGTTGTCAGCGGGCCTTTATCAGGTGAATAATCTTCTGAACGCGGAAGGTAAGCTACTTGACTTGGTATTCCTAAGTGATCCAGGTATCATAGATCTCGTCGAGGCTCTATCAGCTCTTCTCAAAATTGACGCTTATCATAAGCCATTCGTTTTAACTGTGCCCGCCCGTTCTCGCAAGGATGAATCTCTATCAGGCATCACGCCGCCTAATGATCTGGACTTCAGTCGCTGTGATTACCAAGCCATAAATGCAGTGATCGCCTTCCAGGATTAGAACCAGCTACTGAACAACGCTTCTATCGATGCCTCCTTTAAAACTTTCTTTGGAACTATCTATCAAATTATCCGGGATACTGTTCCTGAAAAACTTCGTAGGCCTCTAAACAGTTTAGCCAACAGGAATTCACACGAGAGAGTTGACACTTGCTGAAGAGGAGTACACTCATCAGCAACAGATTCGTTTCCGTGAGTATATCGACAGTATCCAAGAAAATTCAAACAACATCCTTCTTCCTTCTGGACCTACATCAACAATCGAAAGAGCTTTGCTAGAGTTTCCGTTGACCTTTCCTACAAGTCTCATAGCTCTTGGTCGTCTGTCACAGCTGCGAATCTATTCGCCGAGTTCTTCCGTTCCGTACACTACGACAACCCACCTCCGATGTCACAGCAAAAAAAACCCTGCAATATCGTAGTTGTTACTCCTCTCTACTGATCAGAACTAGTGTAGTTGCACAGAGAACCACATATATGGAGCTTGGGAGTAGCTTTACATCTTCAATGTACAAGTTCACTAATTCTATTTATAGATCAGTACCGGCGCCGGCCACGTCCTCTTGGTCTTTGGGGAGGGGGGGAATAAGGATGATTAGTATAATAATCGTTGTTATTAGAGACCGTGATCACCATTGCATCTCTACAATTGCCAAGGGAAGGATAGTTGTGTTAGTGAGGCAGGTTATTTTTAGATCATGGATGCGCTGTGGTAAGTGAAGCGATCAATGAAAGAAAGCGCAGTAGACTGCATTTTATCTTAAATCTAGTGGTGATAGAAACAGGCAAGTGACAAATGGCAAGGAAGTGGACGGGCCTGGGATTGAACTCCAGACCATCTGCTCAGTAAGCAGAACGGGTAACCAATGAGCTACCCAGCCGCGTCCAAAAAAAAAAATTAAGGACCCCGTTTTAATAAAAACAAAACATATGCTACATCACTAGTTGTCAAGTCATTGGCAAAAAAAACTTCGGATATCACTATTAGATACGCCTTAGTACTATTCTCACATAATCTCAGTATATATAATGTACTAAATTGACTGAATAAGATTGTAAATTTCAACAATTAGGTGCACATTAAAGTCATGTTTGATCGCCCTCTTTGAATCTTGTAGAAGAATAATGTTGCGACAGTAGATTCCACACCTGTTGTCTTCGAATATGAGGGAAACTTCAAGGCCAGCCAGAGCAGTTCTTTGCTTTGCAAACGAAGCCATCAGGTAATGACTTGGGTTTTAGCATTGTAGGTTGTATACCATACGGACGGTTTTGCAACGTTAGTTTATTTAAAGATTGCAATTTATTTTGTTGTGAGTGCATGAAGCTAACTACGGATCAACGTTAATAAAAGTCACTTTCAAGGCTGATCAAGCTAGTGTTATTTCAAAGGCGACATTTGGTGAGATCTATCTGAATATAAATTTATTTAAAAATAAATCGAATTCCCAATTAATATTAAATCCGTGCCTGGTTTTGAAACTTTAAGTTTTTCAAGTGTGGAAATGTGGGATGAACATATGTTAGAGTAACCTCCAAATGGGCGTGACTCTACAGATATTTTGAATTAATTGTTGAGCTGCAATAGAGCGATCATCTTCTAACTTCCGGCTTAACACTGCTTTCAATGTTCACTTTAACCCACAATGTCACTGCCGACCAATATGTGTTAGATTGAAAACACACAAATAAAGAGATAAACCAACCCTGGAATTAATAAACTTTAGATAAACTTTCCAAAAACCATTGCCTTGAAAGGAATGAACTTTCTACTGCTATTCTTATTATTGCCAGAACCACTCTTACCTCTAAAACTACTCAGCAAACAACCGTTCAGTGAAACCCAAAAATTTTGCCACCTGCATAAAAAAATAAACCCAAATCAACTCATCGGATTATCATCCAATCTCGTTAGCGGACAGGATTATCCCTCCCCATCCCCACTCGAGTGGGCTGGCCACTATATTTGTCACATTCCATCAAAAGATCAGCAGTAAAATAACCGTGCCACCCAGGTGACAACTGTTGCTCGTGCGGAAATGTTTTTTTTTATATTTTGCTCATTCATGCGATCAATCCCCATGATTATCTAAATTGAACAGTGTGATAATCCTTCCCTACACCCATTAACCCTCGAAAGACAGCGTTGGAAGAAGAACCGGATGCGACAACTCTTCAAAAAGCTTGCGATATTTTCGTGTCATTCCGCGGGGTCGGGCGAAATGACAAGCCATTAATATTTGCTATTTAATCTGCCCCGGCGATGCTGGTTCATAGCCGTAAGCAGCGTGCGGTTGGTCGCGTTCTCACTGGCCAGCGCATTCCTAATCGATTGGCATATTTTGCGACGATAGCGGAGTTTGCGTGCGTGGATATGCGTTTCGTGCGATCTAGATCAAGGAAGTTGCTACTGTGCTTACGCGCGATTGCTTTCATCGAACGGATCCACGGAAAGCGTTCGGAGCGGGCTGTCAACATAAATATAAGTTTGGCGGAATTTTTCAATTATTTATAGCAAAGAAATAAGAAATCGAAAGAAAAGACCGGGTGGGATGATACTTTAGCGAACGCGATTCGTGATGGTCGAGAGGAATTATGCACCAATCGCAACCAGTTTGTGAGAAATTGTTTACTCTCTTTCGAGAAGACACTTGAGCAAAACCAAAGAAAAGCACAAGGAGTTTTACAACAAAAGCGCATTCGCATTTATTTACACACACACTCGCTCGGCTTTCATCATCGTGGGCAAAATGCTGATGTTTATTCAAATAAACGGCGCACACATATTTTGTCTGCAGCTCCTTTCATTTCCCTATGAAAGACGTAAATACCAGGCTTAAGTACCCATTTGAAGAGAAATTATTCTCCCCATAAAGAATGGCTAGTACTTTGGTTCGGGCGAGATGCGGGCGGAGAAGGGCGGGTAACTGGTCGTCATCTTCTTCGGTTTGGAGGATCTGAAATATTGCGCTTCATGAGTAAATATAATCTCACTTTAAGTCTCCGTGCTCTTTAACATTTTCCACCTCCTCAGGCACTCGTCCGTCTCCACCCTGTGCTCGAGTTGCTATTACCAGTAAATTATGGAAAATCATAAAAGAATAATAGCACCAGAAGAGAGGTTTGCTGCTACTGCTGCTGTTCACTATAATACAAACTATGGCCTGTGTGTGGGCCCTGCCTCTTCTGAAAAAGGGTAATGGGACGAGAGTGCGCAAATTTCTAAATTTATGCACGAGTGGATGCTTTTTAATTCTGGCCCGTTTAGTGATGGTAAACGACGTGTGTGTGCTTGAATTAATTTGCTAGAGACGGTTTGGGGTACGGTGGATTTCTTAGGCAAATGTAAGAGCTGTTGGTAGATATACACAATGGATAGCCTATCTTGCGAAGTTATTGAGTTGTCTACTATTTGAATAAGAGGTCTCCGGGTGGCTTGGTCAAAATTGAAGAGAGACCTGCAAAAATGCTTTGGTTTCATAAAATGGAATAATTTATTTTCAAACATGAGCCAAAGTTCTGTGAACTGTGTCTGTGAATTTCATGGAAATTCTTCAAGTTTGAAAAAACTTCTACCCAAGGAAACTTTGGACTTTGTGTAAATTCTTACACACTCTAGTAATATGTAGATGTTCATTCAACTTACACATAATCTTTACAATTTCAGGATAAAGAAGTGTTAAATAGGAAATCATGTTATCATATATGTTACCAAACTATGAACTACAAAACAACTACTTAATAGAAATAAAAATAATCAAAAGAAACTATACAATATTTGATACACAGTGACCGGTACCAAAAAAGATCCACCCACAATAATATAAACATCAAATAAACTTGCAACTATTCAAGAGAGTCCTTGATTTTGATTATTATTCCGTAAGTAATAAACCAGGATTTTATGGTATCGATGATGTTTAAAGCAAATTTAAAAATAGACAAGTACAAAGTTCAAATGCAGTATTATTGGTATGACATAAAAAAGATACAAATTACACTGGTCGACAAAATCCGGAAAAAGACAGTTAACCCCCCGACATGTGCGGAATCCCTTGATGGTGGTCTCAAATGATATATGGGTTTTGCTGTTTCATCAAAATATATCTCATGATCCCTCGTATAAATAGGAAGTTATTTTCTTCAGCAAAATGTTCAGTAGATCAAGGCCTTTAGGATGGTTAACGTAAAAGTTCAGAATTATCTCACAACGCGGCGCTAGAATACATGTAAACTTACTTCATAAGCTGAATCTCGAGGTCGTTGACATATAGCAAGTTGGCGTCTTCGGCAAATATGTTTGGTTGATTGGTGTTAACTTCAACTTCGAATGGTGTTAACTTCAACAGTACAGAATTATCTCACAGAATTCGTCCACTATGTGGCGCTAGTGCTCATGTAAACTTTATGAAATATCTGTATTTCGATATCTAGATCATGTATGAATTCATTGTTTTCAGGCAATTTACTCGAGTAATCATGTCATCCAGACGGTCGACTTCAAAGTTCAGAATTATTTCACTGCGGGGTGTTATGCCTATGATCTATGTAATAAATGTTTATCCCTAGTGCACATAAGAGGCTGATTACCCTAACACGTTTTTTTGTACTTTCTTCTGATAACTTCGGGTTAGTCCTTCAGAGATGTTTTTCACAAAGCTTCGGGTAAGTCCTTCAGAGTACTTCATGGAGTTCTTCAGATAACTTCTTGGAAGTTCTGCAGAGAACTTTAAGCAAGTTCTATAGAGAACTTCATGGAGTTCTTCAGATAACTTCTAGGAAGTTCTGCAGATAACTTCATGGAAGTTCTTCAGTGAATTTCATGGAAGTTCTGCAGAGAACTTCATGGAAGCTCTGCAAAAAACTTCAGGGGAGTTCTTGAGGGAACTTTAGGGACGTTCTTCAGAGAACTTCATGAAAATTCTGCAAAGAACATCAGGGAAGTTCTGCAGAGAACTTTAAAGGAATTCTTCAGAGAACTTCAGAGAAGTACTTCAGAGAATTTCATGGAAGTTCCTCAGAGAACTTTATGGAAGTTGACCAGAGAACATCAGGGAAGTTCTGCAGAGAACATCAAGCAAGTTGAACAGAGAGCTTTATGGAAGTTTTTCAGAACACTTATTGAAAGTTCTTCAGAGAACTTCTGGGAAGTTCTCGGAGTACTTCCCGAAAGATCTTAAGAGAACTTAATGGAAGTTCTTGATAGAACTTGAGGGAGACTTCAGAGAAGTTCTTCAGAGAACTACAGGTAAGTTCTTCAGAAAACATCAGGTAAGTTTTTCAGAGAAGTTCTGCAAAGAACTTAAGAGAAATTCTTCAAAGAACTTCAAGGAAGTCTATCGGTGAACTTTAAAAAACTTTTCCAGAGAACTTCAGGGAAGCTTTTCAGTGAACTATTTGACTTCTCTTGATGCCAATTTGCCGTTTGATGTATTTACTTAAGAGGTTCAAATGCTTTGTCAACTGACCATAATACGATGGTATGAATTAGTCTCAAAAAAGCATTTTAAAACATCATTTTACGAGTTCATAAAGTCGAAATAAAACCTTTAATAGGAGTAAAAGGAATTTGAGAAAACAAAGTTTTAAGATCGTTGTAAACAAGCTATGTAAGTTCTTATAAACCTGACTTAAATAAATCTTATAAACCTGACGAATAGATTCGAACTAGGGAACATATTTGTTATTTGTAGTCAAAGCAACATATCTTAGTCCTTATAGCATCCGTAAGAGCACTGCAGGTTGTGAAACTGAATAGAAGTAGTTGAAATTGAGCGTAGGGCATGTTTGATTTTCAAATTCAATTACTTCTATTCAATTTGAAGAAGGATATTTCCAATTTTCAAACATTATAATTGATTACGTGCTTCATGCAACAACAAAAAAACATGATTAGTTATATGTACCTCGTGGTGGTCTCATTCGGAATTGGCTCAGTAGGTGGCGCCACCTAGCATGCAAAATGTTGGCATTAATTGGTTCTAACATGAAATATATCGGCATCCTGGCCATATGAAAAGTTACTATCTTCAGTAAAGTTCATCAGTAGGTCAAAGTCTTTCGGTTGGTGAATAGCAGTCCCGAATTGGCTCACTACACAACACTATTGTACATATGAATGTCTTGTATAACCAGTAACTCGAGATCCTGGCCATCTATGATGATGCCGTCTTCGATAAAGTGGTACAGGTGGTCAACTGGAGGCCGTTAATCGATATCTGACGCCATTTTAGAATCCAAGATGGTAGTGTCCGCCAACACCAGACCACACGTAGCATCCCCATAACATAACAGCCATAGCATTGCCTCCTCCGTGCTTGACTGTTTGCTGCACATTCTTTTCCAAAAGCTCATCTCCCGTTTCCAACCAAATCCTGTATTGCTGCTTGTGTACAAATAATTCAAATTTACTATCATCTGTCCACAGCATTTTTATCCAACTTATAGTTTAAAATTTCCAAATCAAATCAAAACAAGTTTTTGTAATATATTTATAATCAGATATATCTCACCACAAGCAGCGTTCAAAATAGCACTAGCTTGTTCAGTCGTAGAAACTAAAGTTCTGGAGCTGATTCGTAATTAATGTCATGTACTCGCGACGAAATGAATGCAATACATAAATAAAATCAACGTTGCTAAACCGCCCGCTTAATAAACCACATGCATTACGAAAACGGAGCTGAGTATGTGCACCTTAAGTTGGCACCAAATGGCAGATTGCACAGGGCTACTGTTTATTATAAACCATTTTTCCACACCGCACTCTATCAGAAATCGAAATTCCTCGCTATGGGTAACTTTCAATCGAACTTCAAAACTGTTTTTTTTTTCAAGAGAATCGGCATAATAATCATTAAATAACTCGCGACAGAGTGAAAAACACTCCTGCCGTATTTTTTTTATATGAAAATTCCTCCCAAACTTGTTCGGGGATGCACAGATTTTGCCATACCAGTGAGATAAAACCCCGTTCAGAAGCATTTTGGTACACTTTCAATATTGATTTCGGTCGAAAACATGATTTCTAAATTTCTAAATTTTCTAAATTTTCTAAAAATTTAACTATGGCGGAGAATGCGTCTTTTCACTCAAAAGCGCAGCCTATTTGGCTAGAATTGACATGAAACATCCCATAAAATTATGCCAAATCAAGCAATATTAGATAAAGCGGAAAATTTTGTGAGAGCTTTTTAGTCTCAAAATCGTGAAGTCTAGGACTTACATGGTGAAAATCTTCAACCCTGTATCATCTGAACAAAATTTGCGAACGTAAGAAAAGGGAGTCTATAGTAACATTGCTTAGCAGACTTTTTTCAGTCTTTTATAATGAATACGATTGATTTTCTAGATTCCCGACGTTTTGCGTCGTGGGAGCGGGATTTTTCAATGTTTGTCATGTCTATCATTTACGAGCATTAAAATTCTTTGAAAGGCAAAAATTACGCGATCAAAACGTTTTCTACGTAGAAAACCAATTTCTACTAGAAAATATCGAGCAAGCTACAAAGATAAAAAGAAACATTAAATTGTCTGCGTTATCTAATTCATATAAAGAGAATTCTAGATTTGGCAGAAAATAACGGGACATTTCATGTAAATTTAAGCCAGATAACGCCTGAATCTAGCCTTTTGTATGAAAGATTGCAAACAATGTTGTATGTTGCATGAAACATTGCAAACAGTTTCGTTGTTTACGGTCCAAGGTGCGCAATATAAACATATTGTTCTTATTTTTTTTTTACTCGCATCACGATCTGAAGCAAATGTCGCCATAATAATAGCTTGTTTAAAGACGGATCATTATGGGACAAAGACTGTAAACTTTCTTATCTAGATTTTGAAAAAAAAACGCAGGGGAACAAGCCTCTCCAGGAATTAAGTCTACCCAGTTTCTCAGATAAACAAGTGTAGGTATTTACAAGAAATTTACAACGATTTCATTTACAATTATTGATAATGATTTTAAATCGTTATTTTAAGTAAACAACATTCAAGTTGATTCCTGTGAAAAAATAAATAAAAATGTGGCAATCGAATGATGCTTTATAACATGAGTTGTCATAGGTTGTCAGAGTCCCGTAAGACGTAAAAAGGTTCCTGGAATCGGTTTTAATTTTGTAGAAATCCCATTTATTATCGCCGGAGTTTCAGCACTATATGTTTCAGCCAAATACTCAACGACTCATTCGTTAGTTTTTGATACAATTAAGGACTGAACATAACCGTTTAAAATTCACCAGTACTTGTATTTAACTAGATGTATGGATTGTTATTTTGAGGTTTCTTGCTTTTGAGGAATTTGAATATTGTAGAGAATAATTAAATGGGTGTATAATCCATAAAGACAAAATTAAATTACTGGCAACCATGAACGTCTTCTTCATGGTGCACTAAACTACTACATGAGAGCAAAAAAGTGTGCGCTTCTAAATGCATGTTGAATACTGAGGATTCAAGGGAGTTTCACCTTAAGTTAATTTGAGTAGAATAAAATATAAAATAACAAACCAAGTTCATCGCACTTTCTTCTGAATGGACTTTATAATTCGCCATTACTTGAAAGCAGGGCTTATGTATAGTCAATATAGTGCTTACGGCTTATCAGCATAAATTTGCAATTTTACTAAATATTATTATTCAATACCTATTTTAACTTTTAAATACATGTACCCGAATAGAGCCATCAGATGCAAGCCAATGATAACAATTTACCAGCAAACAGCCCGAAACTTTGTTTTCTCTATACGAATTAAATTTCATAATAAAGGCAAGACATTTACCGTAAGTGCTTATTGAAATTCAACCATTTTTATATGCGAAATCAATCAATTCCCTCACGTCGCACAAGAGGTCCTTCGGTCCCAGCCAATTTTGGCCAATTTTACATTACACCATCAATTCGCAACCTCACTCTGGCATACTCGTTCGGGGGTAATCAGGCACTCTTACGATTACCACCAACCAACCGACCAGCGATTACCCAGCAATTGCAATCACCCGTCCACAGCCGTAGGGAGTCAATCTCCGCAGAAAACCTTTGACCAGCCTTTGCTAAAAGCCCTAATTGTACACACTTCCCTCAGTATCATCCGAACGATTCTTCCCCGTTCGCCAATTTATCCCCATTCGGATTCAATTTACTCGCAAATGGGCCCAATTGCAATCGTTCAAATGGTCGCAATTAGACAATTTGTAAACAGATTGCCATTACGATTTTTTACCCTCTTTATCGCTTCTCCACATCTTCGATACATGCTGTTTTTTTTTATTTAATGCATATCCCTCCCGTTCGCTCGGCTCCACTGTGGTCCAACATTTCAGCGAAGAAAAGCAGCAACAGCAACAACAACAACAACAAAAAAACTGTGAAGATTTCGCTCCATCATCACACTGCGTTGCCTCTGGTGCCAAAGAAGAGGAAGAGACCTCAGCATCAGCTTTCGAGACGGTGCCCAATGGGGCATGAACTTTACTGATGAGCCTCGTAAAAGCCCGGACCAGAAATTGCGCTCGTAAAATAGCGAGAAAAATAATTTCACGTCTTTTTAGCACGCTGCTGCTCTGCAAAGTTCGTGGACTAAACGCGGAGGCTATCTGGGAGTTCGAAAATTGGGCAGAACTCTTTCGAGCTCATTATCGCTCGCGCCTGCCCCGGAAACCTTTATCAATTACACCCGGTAAGATCGATGATGGGAGGGTACTTAGCAGCAGTAGGTCTACCTACCGAGTACACATAGGAGGGCGATTTGACCCGTTTGGTGCTGCGATGGCAACAGTGATTGACTGGTACCAAACAATGTAATGGATATTGAACAGAACTAAATAATATCTATCTAAACTCTCGGGATCTGATGGATTTCCTGTGCTGGCAGCAGCGAAGTAAAAACGGCAAGCGGCAGATAGAGAAAAAAATAGCTTCTCTCTGTTTGATGTACGTTACCGGGCTCTGGGCTGTCGGTCTGTCGGGTAAATAGCAGATGATCGATCATCGGCGTGGTTCATAAGTTCTATACGGGCGCACTTTTTGCTATTACGCACACATACAAACGACTACTTGCTGCAATGGGAAATTACTAATTGAGCTTGAAAAAGAAAAATTGATTACAAGAAAATAGAAATGTTGCTGGTAAAGTGGCAGTGCTGAAGGCATTCATTAGAAAGGTTCTGGAAATGCTGCTTCCGGTTTGGGCGAGGTGTATTTAACGAAAAATTGAACATTCTGAAATGGTGAAGGAAGCAAATATTTATGCTCTCTTGAAACGTGTGGTTATGGGCTGGGAGTGTTCCGGAAGAAAAATTGATCGACAAGCATTCAGGCCATCGCAACCGTCTTAGTGGGTTGGCAAAGATCTATGTATCGGATTTCGATGTCATGATGGATGGTAAAACTCAGAATAATATCGCATTTGTAGAACTTTTAGATTGATTTATATCCACAAAACAAAACAAAAATATTCATGTTCAGATCTAAGATTGTTTTCCACAGTTAAAATTCATTTCAAAGATTTTTTTCTGTGGTTTACACTTCTATGAGAAAAAAATTTGCTCAAGGTGGTGCAACTCAATGACTTCACTCAAGTAAGAAAATGGTCGTGTTTATAGCGTATTAGTGGAACAGTACTCTACGTAAATCTCCATAATCGAATATCGCAGCGTTAAGTAATCGAAGATTTTTCAAAATTCAAATATTTAGGATATAATACCGTAATGCTGGAACCTAATCTTAGTTGATCCTCATCCAGTTTTTTCTTCTTATTTTTCGCCTGTTTAAAGCCTATTTCAGTTCGTTTCTTTTCATTATTCCTGTTTTTTGCAAAATGTCGCAAATTTAACTTGAAGATCGAAAGAGAATACCGCTCACTTGGTGCTCTGAAAATGATGTAATGTACAATCAGATTGTAGTAAAAGTCAAAGTGCATCAGGCATGTGTAAATGTGAACCTGGACTCTTGAAATGGCTTGAATCATACTTAACCAGCCGCCAACAAATAATAAAATTAAATGGAAAGAAATCAAATCCTATTCAAGTCACTTCTGGTGTCCCACAAGGCTCTCATTTAGGACCCCTTCTTTTTATTTTGTACGTAAATGACATTTCCTTTATTCTTAAAAATATTAAAGTACTAATCTATGCCGATGACATGAAGCTTTATTTGGAAATACGAAATAAGGAAGACATCAACTTATTCCAGAATGAAATAAACATATTCTACACATGGTGTAAAAAAAGCCTATTAGAGCTGAATGTAAAAAAATGCAACTCAATATCATTTAGCAAAAAAATAACAACACCAAACATATCAATTTCACTAGGTAATCAAAAGTAGAAAAATGTGAAAGAGTTAGGGACTTAGGAATAATCTTAGACTCCAAACTTAATTTCATGAGACCACTACAACACAATTATTCACAGGGCAAATAACATGCTGGGCTTTATTAAGCGCTTTTGTCATAATTTTCAGGACCCATACACTATTAAAACACTATACATAGCTTATGTTAGGTCTATTCTAGAATATTGCAGCATTGTATGGTCTCCTCATTTAACCACACACGAAAACAGAATAGAATCAGTACAAAAGCAATTTCTATTATATGCTCTTCGTAGGTTGGGTTGGACATCATTTCGTCTTCCATCATATGAAGCGCGTTGCATGCTTATAAACATCCAAACATTGAAAGAGCGTCGTGAGTATGCAAGCGTTTCATTTGTAAACGATATCGTTTCGCAGCGTATTGACTCACCAGAACTTTTATCAAAATTAAACATATATGCACCTATTCGGCAACTTCGAAATCGTAACCTATTCGCCATCAGCCATCGTCGCACAAACTATGCAACAAATGGACCAATAAATCGCATGATGACCTCTTACAATAAACACTGCGAAATCATTGACTTTACAATGTCTCGGCATAAACTAAAACAGTATTTTAGCTCCATAAGAAACCAGAACATACAAGAATGAATAATATTATATTATATTTAATATATATTATATGGTCTACTTATGATTGACGACAATAAATAAATAAATAAAAAACGAGTGATTCAAAAGTACCCTGCAGAATCTGACGAGAACTGGACGGATACCCGGTTTCAATAATTCTGAATAAAGACTGTATTCGATGAAATTTGGACACACAAAATAGGTCACCAAAGATTTTCCTTGAGCCCGATTCTTTTCAAACTTAAGTTTTGACATCAATTGTTTATTGAACCTCCCAACCCAAATGCCCGCACCTTTGCCTTGACCCGTTTCATCAAATTTTGGGCAATGATAGGACCGACTTGCTTACTTACTTTTAACCACACTTTCTTTAGTTCAAGTTCATTTTCTATCAGTTTTGGAGTTTTAACGAGCTTTGCCTTCATGATTACCCAAAAATTTTCAATTGGGCGAAGTTCCGGAGTGTTTGGAGGGATGACGTCTTTTGGTACAAAAACTACATTATTATCTTTGTACCAGTCTAAGACGGGCCGGGCATAGTGGCAAGATGCCAAATCCGGCCAAAACAGTGTCGGGCCATCGTGAGATCTCAAGAGGGGCAGAAGTCGTTTTTGGAGGCATTCGTCGTTGTAGATTTGTCCGTTGACGGTTCCAGAGGTGATGAAGGGCTGACTCATTTTGCGACATCCGCAGATCGCTTGCCGGACAGGGAATTTTTTGACGAATTTCGACAGTCTCTTCTTCCGGAATGGCCAACTTAGAGGTAGTGTTCCTGTCCTGGCATTTGTTTGGTGTCGGCTTTAATGTAGGTCTCATCGTCCATCACAATGCAGACCGGTTTTGTGAGCCACTCCATGTACAGTTTTCTTGCACGAGTTTTGGCCACCGAGTTCTGTTTATCGCTCCGGTTCGGTGCCTTCTGGACCTTGTACACATGTAATCCAGAACGTTTCATTGTTTTCTGCACAAAACAAACTGAAACTTTCGCCTTTTTCGCAACATCCCTGATCAAAATGTTGGGATAACGCTTAAATTGGTTCAATACCATCCTGGCCTTCTCCGGATGTGCCACATTTTTGACCACTACCATTTTTTCGCTTGGTTGTCTTACGGTCTTTGAACGTTTTGATCACATGAGATACGGTTGAATGTGCGATTCCGAGCTGTTTTCCGATCCATCGATGAGAAGCGTTTGGGTTTTCGAAGTGAGTGCCCAACATTTGTTGGTGCACTATTTCTTCATTCGAAGCCATCACTGAAATCACTCGACCGATTTTCACGAAACTCATTAAACAATTGACACAACACAATGAAATACATTCAGTTAAAACTTCAATAACTTTTACCCACACGCTAAAAAGTTACGAACAATTGCGTGTGTCCAAATTTCATCGAATACAGTCTTTATTCAGGATAACAAATCGGCCATTACTCGTGATTTGAAAAGATATACGGGACCAGCATCGGGAACCAGCGGATTAAGAAAAGAAATGATTCGGAGACATACTGGAAGCAGAAAGTACCAAAGCAACATATCGTGGCAAAATGAGGGCACGAAAGCTGTACAACCATATTTTGGAAAATCCTTCCCAGTATGTTTTGATGAACGACGAAACGTTCGTGAAAGAGGATTCCAGAACACTGCCGGGACTTCTATTGCAGATACGACTGATACGACTGATACACGGAAAACATCGGTTAAAAGATGCAATTTGCACCGGTGGCTTACAGTCTTCCATTTTCGACACAACAGAAACAATAAATGCTGAAATTTACCGGAACGAGTGTTTGCAGAGGAGGGTGCTTCCGAAATATATCGGAAGCATGAGATGCCTCCTCTCTTCTGGCCGGAACTGACCTTTGCCCATTATCAAATATACTATATTAACAATATAAGTCACTTAACATTTTTACAGGTGACCCTTTTTATGCGCTTGTGGCGCCATAAGTGAGAACCGCGGCAACTACTAAATGCACACGCTCAAACTATGCTATTTCGCTTTCGTTTTACTTAGTGTAATATTCCAAAAGTCCTCAGACAAATTGAACCGAATCACAAATTTTTAAACTATGGCCCTAACAGGGGGGTCACTCTGCCACGTTGTGATTGTGCTTCAGTGTGTCGGTGGTGGTGTTCCGGAGTGTTGGAAGGTGTTTCTGTGTTTCAAAATATCTGACAATACTTCTGACAATTGGAAATTCAAGCTATTTGGCAACCATGCATTTTTTTTATTCTTAATCCGCGTACACTAACGCATCATTTGAATCACATCAGTGCAAGCGAGAGAGAAATAAAATAATGAGAAAACAAACAATCGATTCGTGTAAGTGGTGTCAGCAATGAATTTATCTTTCAGAAGGTGGCGAGTGTGTTTGAAGTGTGTCGGAGTGTGTTTTTCAGGGTGTTACCACATGGTGGCCGAGCGATCCCCTGGGCCCTAACTAAGGAAACGATTTCCGAACAACTCGCTGCAACTTCGACTTGTTGCCAACTGCGAATGACATGAAAAAAGCAACTATGGTTTGCTGCAACATTGATTACCATAGAATGATTTTCAAATTTTACGAAGTAGAGATGCATTGATCCAATTAGATGAAATTTTGGCTTGAAAATGATCCACAATTCATTTAAGGAGTGTATTGCATTTACTCATTAATGAGTATACTGTGTATTAGGCTGATGCAAAATTTGAAATATTTGCTCCCCTAAGCTTAATCGACGCCAATTTGGGTCCTGATAGTCCCCAAAAAATTTTAACACATTTGGTTTTAATTTGGCTTTGCACACGCTATTCAAAGTTTGTATGGGAATTAGTATGAAGAATCTCAAACTTACATTTCCAGATCCCTAACATCTTGATATTTTGTCCTTAAACCAAATCTTATATACATTGATATAGTGTAAGTTGTCAACTATCAAAATGCCGAAGATACCTGACATGTAAATTTTATACGAAAATAGTTATTTAATAAAACATAAAATACACACTTCAGGTATGATGTTTTATTCTTATTTTTGTTTTCTTATTATTTATATGTTTTTTATATTTTATATTCATATATTTTATGAATTTTATTTAATTTATATTATAATATATATTTTATATATTTTATATTTATATATTTAATATACATTACATATTTTTTGTACTTATTATTATATTTGTTGAATAACTATTTTTGTATAAAATTTACATGTCAGGTATCTTCGGCATTTTGATAGTTGGCAACTTACACTATATGAATATTTAAAAGATTTGGTTTAAGAACATAATATCAAGATGCTAGGGATCTGGAAATGTAAGTTTGAGATTCTTCATACTAATTCCCATACAAACTTTGAATAGTGTGTGCAAAGCCAAATTAAAACCAAATGTGTTAAAATTTTTTGGGGACTATCAGGACCCAAATTGGCGTCGATTAAGCTTAGGGGAGCAAATATTTCGAATTTTGCATCAGCCTACTGTGTATATGTCAAGAAAATCTTTTTACTCATTTTTATAATGTGAAAACGCGTAGTTTGTACACCCGTGCCAATGTCATTTATGAGTAAATATTACTGTCAAAAGAAGTTTAAAATGCGTATAACGTGTTGGTAATATTGGCGTCGACGTTTTTATCTTGATTAAAAAATAAGGTTATATGCATTTGTTTCAAACAGTAATACAGTTTGGATCAAACTACACGAAAAAAAAATACGCAGAGAAACTACCATTTCTAGAGTTAAATTAAGCGCAAACACCAAAAAAATTCACCTGACTATAAATGCGTTTAATTTTACCATGCCTGCAATTAAATCCATGGTGAGTTGATATCAACATGAGGTCTGTCAAATATACTACAAATGTTGAAGGCTGAACCATAAACGTAGTAAATTTGATTGAAATTACATGTTAGTTTTGAAAATAGGCATAGTAAGGTAAAATGGCAGTTTTTACTGCAAGATTTTTTTCTGTGTAGGCTTGTTTCCTGACATTGCTTCATTGAAATGGGGAAAATTAATTCTCTTCTAGGAGTTGTAACATAATGGCTAAAATATTTACCTGCACTTAGTAATTCAGAAAAAGCACCAAAAAATGAAAAAAGTGCCACTAAATTATTAAGGCCTGTGCCAACAAATAATGTGTGATCAGCATTAAAAAATTAGGAATGAGCAATAAAAGATGAGAAAAGATCTTCGGATAATCTAATTGTGACCGGTAAATCTGTCAAATAAAGCAACAGCTATTAGTATATGTGCAATTAAATATGGCAGTATTTCCGCCAAATTATGTAATTTGAGCACTAAACTATTCGCATATGTCTTTTAATTTTGTTGGATTTTCCCATAAAAACAGTAAAATGAGCAATGGATAAATAAATATCCATTGCTCATTTTACTGTTTTTATGGGAAAATCTAACAAAATTAAAAGACATATGCGAATAGTTTAGTGCTCAAATTACAATTTGGCGAATACTGCCATATTTAATTGCACATATACTAATAGCTGTTGCTTTATTTGACAGATTTACCGGTCACAATTAGATTATCCGAAGATCTTTCTCATCTTTTATTGCTCATTCTAATTTTTAATGCTGATCACACATTATTGTTGGCACAGGCTTAATAATTTAATGGCACTTTTTTCATTTTTTATTGCTCAAATCTCTCTTTTAATTGATGATTAATTATGCTGCCAACTCATAAAGTATTTGAGCTAGAAACAAAATTGTACTAGCTATACACTTCCTAAGATATGTTTTATACGCCGTCTGGTAGTATATATCACGAATAGTTACGCAACTCGTTTTATAAAGTCAGAAACTTTCGAGGGATATGGATGTTATGTCGGTCTATCGGTACCAAATTGGGTCTATTTATGGATGCAAGTTCGTCCCACTCGATTGATTTTTTATAAAATGCAATCTTCGTACGGGTTTCTTCACGATTTTCTGATTCAAGGCGTTCCCAGCTGTATTCGCTCTACCCAACATACAATTTCACAAATAAAACTATACTTAAACTGCTAAGAAACACTTAAGTGATTTTTATATATGATTTAGCGGTCATTCGACAATCAAAACAAAATAATTCTCTCTACACAAATTTTGTTCCTTTAATTTGTGTTAAGATGAGCAATATGAACAACATTCAACCGGAACTCAGACATTTGTATTGTAAATATTACCAATACCATCATTTTTACTACGCTTTTCATACAACAGGCCATAGTTGGGAACATTGGCAACACAAAAAATATGTCCCTAACATTGGGTCTATTGTCCCTAACATTGGGTACTATTGGGAAGCATTGGGTCTACTGTTTGCTTGTTAAATCATTGTTATTTTACCAATGTGACCTTTTAGTTTATAACTTGTGACTATATTCTGTACATCTTGGCTTTATTATTTGGTTTATAGATTCAATTTCGGCAAATTTAGATAATTCGAAGATCGTATAGATAATCTGTTCAGCTTAACCAGTAAAGTCATGGTGTCTAAAAAGTCAAGGAAATCGAAAACTACGCGGAAGTGAACTACTATAAATTGATTAATTATGCCTCAATTGCTTTGAAATAAATCGGTCATGCTGATAGCAACATGATTTTGTTGATAATCGAAGAAAAAATGACATATTGTGTACATAGGCCGAATCAAGGAGCTAGGCTAACATTACATCCCGTTACCCTACTTTTCAAACCCCCCTGTATTATGTTAAAAGCCTGTAGTCTGAACATAAACTTTGTGGAACGTATTTGTCAGAGCAGGAAAACGGGAAGACTTTGGCTTATTGTGAGTATGATATCAGTTGTTTTGAATTAAAAAAAAAACCCTGAATTATATGGAAAAAATAAGAAAGGTGGACGCAAGAAACAGTTGTCAAAAAGATGTCAACGCTGCAAGCAACTCACTCAACCTTATGCTTGATGTTTCGTGTTCAACAGTCTACCGAACTTCAAAAGACTCTACAAACATTAGGCGACCAACACTGAAGCAAGGACCACGATTTTTGCCCTGTCAAAGAGCAAACTTTTCATCTCCCAACTTTGGAGGGGCAGTTTGATGGTTTGGGGGCATTTTTTCAAAACGGAGGTTGCTTTTCCTTCAACATTTTTACTTTTCCGTCAGATTGCTTTTCCGTCAACAAGAATGAACAGCTAGGAGTACATCGAGGTGCTTCAAAACGATTTGCTACCATTATTGCAGCAAAACCATCGTGGTGATTTGGTATTCCATCAAGATAACGCATAAAAGCCGAGCGACCATGGCGTGGTTATCGGAACATAAAATCCAAGTTATGAGGTGACCAGCTTGTTCTCCAGATCAGAATTCGATCGAAAACTTGTGGGGACTGATGGAACGTACAGTGTATGCAGACAACAAGCAGTACGGGAATGTTCAAGAGCTCAAAGGAGCAATCTGATCAACGTGGAACGAGTTAAAAGTATCTACATGTTGCCGCCTGCTTGAAAGCATGCCGAATAGGTTGTTTGAACTGGTTGATAACAAAGGAGGTCCTACACATTACTAACATGTTGCAATCCATGCAAAATCGATGTAAACTTTTTGGAGAAAATAATTTTTACGTCTGGTTCTATAGTTATGAAATACACCTTTTTTGTCTACATTATTGAGTAACTTAACAGAACAATCCTAGATATAAAAACATTCTTATAAACATGGATAAAGCTCAGATCTAATTCTTTGCACTTCATTTCCAATATGTTTTTTTTTTCTTTCTTACTCAAAAACCTCAATAAAATGACTGGCTCTATAATTATGAAACGGAGTGTAGTGTTTTTTTTTTAGAATAGCGCTGATTTCGTTGACACATCACCAACAACACACCAAACTGTCCCCAACTTCAACCGATAGAACGGTGGGCAACCGTCAAGCGGAACCTAAAAACACATGTCACAACATGTCAAACAACATGTCAAACTTCAAGAAAAACTAGTCAACAGCGTCCAGGAAGTCCACAGAAACCACTGTGCAGAACTTGATGGACGGTATATAGGCTAACGCTCGATCGTATTACCGAAATCAACTATCTGATTAATTTGTTAGTTTTATGGACATTTCAACATATTTAGCTGTAGTAAAATTAATTGACGTCATAGCAAAAATAATGAATTTTAACAAACGTATAAAATTTCCCCTCGTTTAATTTCACGCCAAAGGAAGTGTAACAACGTAATTATTTGCAATCTTCCATACAACAGACCTGATTCCAGCAATATCTGGCTTAAATTTACATGAAAGATAATATTATTTCATGGCAAATCATAGCATTCTCTTTTTATGCATCAGATAACGCAGAAAATTGTATGTTTCTTTCTATCAGTGGTGAATATTTTTGAATTGTCTTTGGTTTTACTCGTCTTATAAACATGAAAATTGATCATTTGGTATCATAGGCGTAGCCAGAGGGGGGCAGAGGGGGGCCGTTGCCCCCCCCTAACTTTTGAATCAATTTTTATAATAATAGTGTTTGCTTCAATTTTTTATTATTTAGTGTTAATGTTTGATAGATTGCCCCTTTGCCTCAACGAAAAAGCGCGAAGTTGCCTCAATTTTGTGACAAGATGTAGCAAAAAAGTGCAAACATTGGACATCCATGAGATTTTTTTTTTAATCGTAAAGACTAAAATTTTTCTAGCATATGATATTCTACAGGTGAGACGAAACGACACATATCCCAGTTTCAGAGACAAGACAGCAGTTGTTTAATCCTATTCGAAGATTTTATCCGTTGCTATGAGCATGAGTAAGATATTAAACATGATTGACCACCCGAGGCTGCTACTCCGTTGTTGCCAGATGAGCTGTTATTATACCCACCAGAGACCCACCAGTTGATGCTTGAGACTAGCATACATTCTCAATGTAAACAAACTGGTGATCTCAAACTAATGTAATAACCAGCGCCTGCCTCGCCCGAATGCAGGTCAAATAAGGGAAGTAAATTTCATAAGAAGGGAAACACCAACGCGATCCTACGTTAAAATTGCGGTTATATCCTAGATATAACCCTCATCTATTTTTAAAAAATATTAATACCTATTTCTGATTTGAACCTATTTATACAAATAGTGCTATTGCAGCCAATCACAAAATGGGATAGTGTTTTACTTGCTCCAGGGTAAGAGTGTGTGGATGCATTTCGTGCCTTCTGGCAACTTTTTGCTTCTATTGATGTCCAGGCTCAATAGTTTAGTACCAGCCGGGGGAGACTTGATCGTATACTCAATGATATCATTATTTCCAATCCGTTCAATCAATCGCTATGTTTTGTGATACATTGGGTGGGATAATATTATTTGAGATAACTCAATATGGAGGTCATCCAAATTTTGCATATTGATAGGCAATCCGGACCGGAAGATTCGATGAGCTACCTCAAAGATTTTTTCTGTTTCTATGGGAGAAAACCGGTGTTTTTGCGGTGTTGGTTTGTCAATATAAACACTGAAAATTTATTTTTGTTAACATGGATTATGCACAAAGAACAAATGTCTCGTAAATTGTATAAAACATTCTTAATGCTTGTCATCTGGTGAAATGCTATCATTACACCTCTATGTACAGAGCATGAAATGAATTTCATGAAGATCAACTAATTGCTGCTTCTCTTCAATCGTACTCATACATGTTGGTATTGCTCCTCGGGTGTGCTGGAATTATTGATTTATTTTAACTTATTTTTTTCAATTACATACTGAGTTGATATAGAAGATCTGTCAGTCAATCATGCAACCACCAGAGTTTCGTTTTTACTGATAACAAAATATTCGTAGTAGTTTATATTGCTTTCGTACAATGCACGAATGTTCTTTATGTGCCAATAAATGCTTCGTCTTTTAGACAGTTATGCGAGTGGCATTGAGTACGAAGGTAGTTTTTTTTGAAAAGTACCAATCTACTAACAACGAATACAACGAATAGATTTGTTAGTCCTACCTTTGATTTTGTAATAAAATCATAATTTAATTTTCAGTGTGGGTAAGAGGGTCGTGGAGGAAACGTACATTTTCAGTACAAACTGTGAACAAACTCGGTGGTTATCCCATACAAAAATCCAACACGACTGTAAAGTGAATATTTCGATACATGGCAGTACCCGCTAGATTTTACCATGGTTGCTATTTAATGCGGTTTGATTTTAAAACATGTGGAAAACCAAAGGTTTTTAAAATCCTTTTTATCTTTTTTTAATTCCAGAACAAGCCTGAATCTTGTTGCCAAAATTTGACGGGTATTGTAAAGTACTTTGGGTAAGCGTAGAGAAGATAATCCATCCGTCGTTAAGGTGGATTGTCACAAAGTGAGGGCTCGATTCCCGTTCTAGCCGGTGGAGTTTGAAAATGTTCCTACTCTACTGGTCCACCGAGCGTTGTGTTGTCCGTTGTATAATGTTATGTGTTCATGTGTGCAACCGCTGGTTAAAGACGGTGTAATTCTCTCTCTCTCATTTTCTCTCTCTCTCTCAGTCTCTCTCTCTAAAAAATATCTTGCCCCACCCTATTTGAAATCCTGGCTACGCCTATGTTTGGTATATAAAAGCTCGGTCCAATTAGAATATAGACACTTAAATTTCTCTATAGCAGCGCCTCTAGTGGTCAGATTTGAAACGTTTTGACAGTAATTTGTTTTGAAAGTACACGTGTTCCAGTGGTAGTAGTTCCGTCTCGATACGTGCGGTTTTCTAAAACTTTCGCAACTAGAAAACAGAAGATAAGAAATGAAAATGGATCCAGCCCAAGTCGAAAACCCGACGTGGTAAACTCAAAATTTCCGGTTATTGCTGTGGGAAATGTTCTCAAGTAGTTCCATGATTAGCTATCGGGAGGTTCAAAGCTGACGTTCGGCTGAAACTTTAGAAACTGGACGGTTAGAGGTTGTTCTTTAAAGCTAGTTTTTAGAGTACGTTTGGTTTGTCCTATGTACATTTTTCCACAATGATCACAAGTTATTTTGTAGATCCCAGATTTTTGAAGATTGTTAATGGAGTCTTTAGCAGAACCTAAGAGAGTTTGAAGTTGATTATTCTAACTAGTGAAAATCTGCTTCTGACAAATTTCATCAAAGATCGTTACTCCGCGCATGGGCGAAGACAAAAAACAACAATCAAAGTGTAGTGAAAACTATTTCAATATCAAAGTTTCGAAGGATGGGACGAAAGTATAACCCTTGGTAACGGACCAAGTACCGTTGGCTTCAATATGGAGGGTCCAATTTTCCCTGTTTATTCTGAAATTGTTTCCAATCATTCGGTAGTGCTTCTGGTCTGCACTTTGATTGGCGATGTTTAGATACTTGTAGGTCTGGTTGTTCTATTTCTTGATACGTTGAATCATTCTGACACTGGTGCTCGGTTTACTGGCCAAATCACGTATCGATATTGATTTGTTCATCCGAATTAGAGCTAGGATTTTCTAATCCGGTTTAGGGTTAGAAGATCCGGGTTCTCTGCCTCTTCCTTGCCGTTCATTCAAAGAACAGTGTTCCCTAAACATGGTTATGATGGATTTTACATTCGCGTGATGATTTCCAAAGCGCTTTGCCAATTGTCGCATAGTTACCCTTTTCAAGTAGACATGTGTCTAATTTGCATTTGATCTTGACAACGATATAACAAGTAAACAAACGAAAGATGGCAGTCATCACAGCATGCTATGATGAACACAGTAAAACCATCACAAATACACGCGTACAAAGCAAGTGTGTGTAGATAGCTTATTTCCGATACATTCCTTATGCTAAAACTTCAAAACTTCTTAAAGTCTTGAAGATCGTAATTCTATGAACTTTCAAATGACTGCACGGTAAATCTGATAAACTCATTTTATGACTATATTTTGCACATTTTCAAGATTATAGTTAATACGTCAAAGAGTGACTAGTTTTTATACACTTATGAAGAGTACTTTTTACGCCTTCAAGTATGTCAACAGCGACAGAAAAACTAACTCTGCCCGTGACTTGATGCAGACGCCGTTTTCAAATAAGCATTTATTTGATAAGCGCAGTGTTTAAGTTCCGGAATTGTTTTAGTCTGCCGCAGTGTAAAAAATTTAGGAAATAAGTTAAATATTTGTTATTGTCAGTAATTATAGATGTTATACACTGTATGAAACAAAACAGGTCTCCCATGCCCTGAGGCCGAATGCAGCTATTAGGCATACATTTTAGGGACGTATCATTATGCTTGGGATCGAGCTTGGGGTCGATGTGCTGGTACTTCCTGAGCAAAAAATTACATCCATTTTCTTCTTGACTAAAAATGTGTGGGTCAATTTCTGTGCAAAACTCTAGACAGATTTTTGTTTTATTTTTATTTTCAATTAATAAACATGGCTGTGTAATCAATTAATGTCTTTTTCATTTTCAATTTAAATTAAGGAATTGAGATATTTTCAGCAATATTCGAGCAATATTGATTTTCCGAAATGTGTAAAAGTACACATCATTCAGTTTATTAAAAGGAGTAAAAAATATGCATGTTTTACTTTTCAAAAGGAGCAAAACCTATGCATGTTTTACATTTGAAAAAGAGTAAAAAGTATGCATTTTTGAGTTTTCAAAAGCAGTAAAAAGTATGCACATTTTGACGTATATTCAATTTACGCTAATGAGAGTAAAAGTGATATACTCCATTTTGGCCTAGTCCCAGTTTCCCTCAAAAGAGCATACTTTATAGTCAAAAGAGCGTAAATTTAGACTACGGTGTAGTATAAGTTTAATAAAGTAGAAATTCAATATTTGTCGAAGAAAGCCAGGAATCCCTGCAGAAAATAAAACCTTTTGAAGGAAATTTGAAGAAACTAAGGAAATTGTACACGAATTCTACAATGATGTTAAATCAAATTTCTTAGTATATTGAGAAATTTCGTAAAGGCACAACTTTAATGTGTATTCAAATCCAGTTCAACAGTTCACTTTCAAGTTGTTTAAAAACAGCATGAACATTCGCTTTGAAAGTTGATGTGTTCATTGTGTTTTGCTAATATGATAACCCTCCATGTAGTATGCCAACCCAAAATCAGTAATCTGTGACCAACATTTGATCGAAACTCACTCGAGGCAAGGTCTTTTCCGCCCCTTCAAGGTCACGCGCAATATGTTGCTAAAGTTGAACAAACTCTGAGCCGCTCTTGTTGACTGACTTCGAGTGGCGAGCATCCGTCTTGTCTCCTTCTTCTTATCCCCGATTCCTATATAGTCGTCCCACTGATCCCAGCACCCGATAAGAGCGACAAGTATATGTGATACCGGTGGCGAGCGAGGACCAACGTGTATTTGCAAAGACGAATTAGCATCGAATTGAACTGCTGCATGAGCTTCAGAGGTGTTACTTCAGAAGCCTTACTCTGCAACACCACTTGTTCTCGGTGGTAGTATTTTCTTTGAAACTGACAGGTGCTTGTGTCTGAAAGTTCAGGCACAAATCAAAACCGAAACCTGTTTTTAAAATGTGAAACTGAATAATGCTTTAACGTTGCTTTGAGCTGCTATTCTTTAACGGTCGATCAACAATAAGCCCTAATTAGGGAATATTGCTTAAACTGACCGGATTGTTGTGTGGTTCTGACGCTCTGACGTTTCGAATAAGAGGGCTTGCAGATTTTATAACCGAGATTAGCGACTACCGAAGCCAAGTGTATGAAAAATAGTTATCATTTGTTCTCGTGGACCAGTTTGGAAATTATGAAACGCCTCATATCGATGAAAATTGTTGCTGCACTATAAGTGTAGTGAGCTTTGCGGTATGTACACTATCATCAGATCCCGGAGAGATAGAGAAGCTTTTTGGAAGCGATGCTGTGCTGATGAATGAAATTATTCATCATTATCCTCCTCCTGTGCCTGCCCCTCGGCTGATTTGTAAAAGCGATGCATGTGTTGTTCTCGCGTCTTGCTGTGTGCCCCGTTTCACCATATGGAGCACACGCTTCCTCGATAATTCGCCTGCCTTCTCCCATCCGGTGCTGGTGATCTCAAGCAGATTGCGCTCTTAAAAGGTGGTTCTTTCCAGTTAGATCTCCGAACCGTACGCCGTTCGCAATACTCAGCCAGCCTCCAAAAATTCATCTGCACCGGCTCAGAACTCGGGACAAAAGCAAAATCATATCTGACATCTCGAATTTCGCCTCTCCGGGGGCTGCTGTGCGTTGCGCTTGTTTCTAAGGCATGTCTGAGGCATCAGAACACGTACCTCTATGACGGTCGTCTCCACCGGAGAGATGGCTTGGCGCGATGATGACGGGCTCGTGATGGAGATGATTTTTGGTTTCTTTTCAAATCTCTCGCGTTGCTTTTGCTCTGCTTTTCCCCTCGGGGGCTTGATCATCCATCGATCGATGGAAATGAGCCCCACCGAGAAACATAAAAGAAAGAAACAGAGCGAATAAGAACGTACACGAAAAGTAATAACCACAATCGCGACTTGCTGGAACCATCAGCGTTATTAGCTACAAAAAGGTGGCAAGAAATTAATTTTTAAACATTTAATCGTTTTTTTTTCAGCTACTCATCTCCACAGACTCCCGTTGTTGACGAATAACAGCAAGTGCGCCGGTGGTTATGAGGATGACGATCCAGCTTTTTTTTTATTCGAAAGATACGCGACTCCCTGAAGAGACTCTGACTCTGAAGATAGCCATCGCCAAGGAAACAAGGTGTCGAACATGGCGAGGACGGTTCCGTTTGGAAATTTTGTCGATGAATGCGAAATAAAATTTATGATACTGCTGGTTAACCTCTGACAGAAAACGAATTTCATAAACCGATGGACGGAGCAGGATTTTCGGACGCCAGTGGGCAGCGATGTTGAAGTGTTTTAGCATTTTTTAAACATTTTCGGCATTTTGGTCTAGACAGATATTCGGCGGAATGGGCCGCCGACCGTGAGGTCGGACATTCATAACATAAATATGAGGGAGTCGTCGTTTGTCGCCGCTGCCATGGATTAACATTCCAAAAGTAATCCTTTTATCTAATAGGCCTTCCGGAAAGCGTGAAAACATTTGTTTTAAATCCCGCGGTTACTAGAGAATACATTTAATCACGAACGATGTTTCTCTGGGGCACCGCACTTCATGGTGGTGGTAGTTTTCCAGCTTACCTGCAAATGAAGACAAACATAAAAACGTTAGCAAATCGGAAAGCAATGAAATTAGCAAAATACACTCGTTAACAGTTCTTAACAAGTTCCGCTGATTGAGGCGATGTACCTTCCCCGAGAAGACATCGATTACCCATCCCCGTAGGAGTTGATGACCATCAATAAGCGACCCACTCGACTCCGCAATGCACCCCGCACGGCTCGAGTTAATTAGTATTCACCCATAAAGGAACCACCGCTGCACTGTGCATTGACAACCTTCCGACCTTGCCCATTCACTAGCAAGATCAAACAGATCAAACAGCTCAATCACGTCACGACAATGAACCTTCCAGTCGTCATATTGCACAATCGGTTTGCAATCAACGTGCGCGCGCAGAGGCAATTATATTATAATCGCCAACCTCTCACACTCGGGTGGAAAAGGGAAAAGAATCGCGAGGAAATGAAGTGATAATGGGAATGCTGATTATTCAAAGCATCAATAGCAATAATCAACATCACAGTGGGTCATTTCTGTCCGTTGGAAGGTTATATCGATTCTTATTATCCCTAAAGGGTTTAAGACCAAGTTTTGGTACTGGAAAGTCATTACAAGCTAATAGAAGGGCTTAGAAGCCGGGAATGCATGTGACCAAAATCTTGTTTTGAGAAAACAAACTTTAAAGGGTGTGTGTAGATTTCAAATTTGTACAAATTACATGAAGAATAGATCTTTGTAAAATGGTTCAGTGTGGTTTATTTTGAAGAAGATGAACGAAAGTAAAGAAGTGAAAGAAGAAAAACAGAAAATAAGCCGAAGCAGTGAAGCGGTATAAGACAAAGGGAAGCAACTAGAAATTGAGAAGAAAAATTAGTATTTTCCATTTAATTCCTACTACCTTTACTGCTTATCTTGACAGATACGCGTATTTTGTCTACAATCTGCAGACTTCTTCAGTGTCGTGTACTAATAACTCGAAAGGAAAGCAGATTAGCAAAAGAAGAACAACAGAAAATGAGAATCGAAAGAACAGAACTTGAAGAATAGAAGTACAAAAAAAACGGAAGAAGAGAAGCGGTAAAACAGAAACAGAATCAGATAAGCGCAAGAGAAACGAAAAATGAAAATTGGAAGCACAGAAAGGGAAGAACATAAGTTGAAGAAGAGGAGGGGAGTGGCTCTGGCGTAGTGATTAACACCCATACCTCTCACGCCAAAGTCACGAGTTCGTATCTCACCTCCGGACAAGTTATGAAAATACCCAAAAAGATATTTGAGTAACTACGACAGGAGATGAACCAGCCCAGGGCTGAAAATCTCGATAATAAAGGAATTAAAAAAATAAGTTGAAAAAGAGAAGCGGAAGAAGAGAAAAGGAAGAAGCGGAAAACCAGAAACGGAAGGAGAGAAGCGGATGAAGAGAAGCGAAGAAATGAAGCTTAAGAATAGTATCGGAAGCAGATTAACAGAAGAAGAGAAATATAAAATGAGAATATGAAGAACAAAAATGGAAGAAAAGAAGCTGAAGAAGAGGAACGAAAGAATAGAAGCGAAAGACAAGAAACGGACGAAAAAGAGCGGAAGAAGAGAAGCGAAAAACCATAAACAGCAAAAGAGAAGCGAAAGAGAGAAAAGGAAGAGAAGAAGCGGAATAAGAGAAACGAAAGAAAAACAGCGGAAAAACTGAACTCATGCGAACCATAAGAAGAAAAGCGAAGAAGAATGGGGGAAGCTGAAATGCGGAAGAAGAAATACAAAAAAGAGAAGCGGAAAAGATACGGGGAACTAGAGAACCGGAGGAATAGAAACAGAAGTAAATAAACGGAGGAGACAAGCAGAAGAAGACAAGCATAAGAAGAAAAGCAGAAGAGGATAAGAGGAAGAAGAGAAACGGAAACAGAAGGAAGCAGAAGAAGAATAGCGAATAAGGAGAAGCGAAAGAAGACTCGAGCGAGCGAGAAAAGCGGAAGCATGAAAGCCCACGAAGAGAAGCTAAAATAGGATAGCTGAAAAAGAGCTAGATGAGAAACAGGAGCAGTGAAGTGGAAGAAAATCTGAGAGAGATAGAAAAAATGCAAATGAGAAATGTGTAGAATTTGAGAATTGCTGGAGCAAAACTTGACCAACACGAATGCACCCAGGTGTAAAGTGTCGTAAATGAAAATAAAAACTACAAGGGACAGCCCATGGGGTTGTACGCAAAGGTGACGCAGAAGTACGTAGCAATGTCAAAAGATCGTTATTCCTTTAATGAGCTTGTATTAGAAAGGCGGCGACATTCGTCGATTGGAACAACTATCAAAACCTTGCAAAAAGCCAATCGAGCAGGAGACCTGTCAAATGAATGAAATGTCACCTCTTTCCTAATACAGGCTCTTTAATTATGTTGTGCTGGAAAATTGACTCTTTTCTGGAAATTTTGGTGGATGAAAAGGGCCCGTGGTTTTGCTGGCTTACAGCCCTGGACCCTCCCCGGAACTACCTTTCGGTATTACATCGGGGAGGGGTCTATTGTGCTTGTTAAGCACCCACTATGTCTAACTACTTAGGGCTTCGGTAGTTAGGTGGTCCCTGCGACCTGCCGTTCGCCATTTTTGTTGGAGATCGAGGACAATCTGGGAGGCTGCTATGCATACCCTAGCAGCACACTTGTTGCAAACCAGTGAAAGTTACTTCAATGTGACTAAATAAGGTAAAAATCAAGTTGCTGCAACTAATTATGACGGTTCAGTGTTGCTTGGGTACCGCGTCCCAGATGTCCCGGTCTGGACACATCCTCTGGACAAAATTAATCGGAGTCGTGTCGCGACTGCTTACGACTATCATGCCGGATCTGGCGCCGTCAAAGCGAGGACATGCTAAGAACACATGTTGCGCGGTTTCCTCAACTCCCGCGATTCGCTCGGTGTTTGCGGAGGACTGTGCATGCCCATATTTGTGCGGATATTGGCTAAAGCAGCCGTTGCTTGACAAAATCTGCGTTGAGTGGAAGTTCACTCCACCGTGTCGCCTACAAACCCACCCAGATAGTTCCGGGATTCGTCGGTGGGTCCACCGACCTTTGGTGGAGTTGTTCCATTCCTTTTTCGAATACCTATTGTTTCACGTTTTTCGCAGCATTCTACATCCTCTTTTATGACGATGCCTATTGGCAGCATCCTCGCTACGACGCAGGCCGCGTCGCGTTATACCATTCGATCTGCACTAATCATTCTTAGGCACATAAGCCTGTGAGTACTCTCTAGCTTACTCATGTAGCTCTTCTAGCTTACTCATGTAGCCCCGCCGTACCTAAGTATGGACAGGACGACACTGGCCAGGAGTTTACGCTTACTCCCTTGCACCGCCGAGCTATTCGACATCATGCGGGATAATGCCGATGTAGCTATAGAGGCTTTCTTGCCAGTGTAAGCGCGTGGTTGATAAAGGACAGCTTATCGTCGATCATGACCCCCATGACAAATCGTCGCATGTTGCTCCGATTTTCGGATGTTAACAATCGTGACCTCCGTCTTATAATGGGCTAGCTCTATTTTTTTGGAAATCATCCATCTATCCATAATGCCAATGGAGTGCGAGGCCGTTAGCTCCACATCTTCAATAGATTCACCACATATCTCAAGGGTGATGTCGTCTGCGAACCCGACTATCTTCACCCCGTTCGGGAACTCCAGCCGTACCTCATCGTACATCGTGTTCTATAGCACCGGACCCAGGATCGAACCTTGTGGGACATCTGCGGTGATCTGAACACGTTTCTGGCCTACCTCTGTGCTGTATACCAGTACGCGATTCTGGAAGTAGCTTCCAAGAATCTTGTACAGGTACCCAGAAACCTGAAGGCGTTGAAGCGAGTCGACGATAGCCACCCAACTGGTGCTATTGAACGCATTTCTCACGTCAAGGGTGACCACTGCACAGTAGCGGACTCCTGCGCTGGATTGCCACTTCAGCCGTCTTGGTGACGGACGGAATGACATCCACCGTCGACTTCCCTTTACGGACGCCAAACTGGTTGTTAGACAGACCGCCTATACCCTCCGTGTATTTTGTCGGTTTGATGAGGATTCACTCTCGAGCACCTTAGCCGCCGTATTCAACAGACATATAGGTTTAGATGCCAATAGATCACCTGGTGGCTTCCCTGTCTTTGGTAGCAACACTAGGGTCGATTGTACCTTTGACTGGATGATAGGGACATAGGCCAGCGAGAGACGATCTCTGAAGATGTCGACATACACCAATTGCTGCTCCTGTCCTCTGTCGTAGTAGTATACGATTTGCGGGAAGGTTACGTATGCGCCATAAGAACCCATCCACTGACTGCAGGGAATTATTTATGAAGGATTAACTCAGTTATAAGCGTTTCATTAGTTTCAATATTTCACGACGGTCGCCGTTTGAAAAAATGTTATTTGACGTGACACGCTTACCGTAAGCTAACCGGTTGCCGTAATATAGAGACCATCAGCTGCGTCATGTCAAAACATCTTCAAGACAGCCAAATGAAACATTGAGGGTTATTCCGAGAGTCGAAGTGACGTTTGTCACTTGGTGAAGTGAGAAAAGTCACCTGCAGTGACGTGACTCTCCATTTGATTTACCCAGAGAGTCACGTCACTGCAGGTTACTTTTCTCACTTCACCAAGTGACAAACGTCACTTCGACTCTCGGAATAACCCTTATTAATTCTTCTTTGTTTCTGACCGAAAATGAAACAATGAAACATTACGTGAAGGTGTGCCCGATATATCGTTCACTGCTGCATATGAGACGTCCCTTACTCACATTTGAAATCCGTGATAGGAAAATACTGTGCATTTATTAAGTTTACTCTGCAAAACGATATTATAAGACATCACCTTATATTTGCATCAATTTCGTTAGTCCCAGTTTCCAGAATCCTACCTCCCCCTCAAAGTAAGAAGTACTTACATTCACTTAAGTATACATTATACTTTTGAAAAGAGAGTAAATGTTTGTATATGTGATGCTAAAAGATTTAAGTTATTCTACAGGGCTCAAAAACACATTTTCCTATGTTGTTCATGCCTCAAAGAAACGTTTCGTGTATTTTGCGAATGAAATGGTCAAAACCAGAGCTTTTTTTTCAATTTTGAGCATTGATTTTAAATGATTTGCTGGCGAGCAGCTTCATAAACAGCTTGGACCATATTTATTATCTTCTCTATATATATAAAAATGAATGTTTGTTTGTTAGTGACGCTATAACTCGAGAACGGCTGAACCAATCTTGACGGTGTCTTTGGATTATTTATTCCTTTTTAGTCCAACAAAGGTACAGAGAAAGAGAAAAGTTGGGAAATTTTCCAGGCAAAGTCAGAAAATTGGGAAATAAAAAAAAATCATTTATCCATAAAAAAAAAAATCACATCTCTATGTATTAAAACGAATGTTTATTTGTTAGTGAAATTTCGAAGGAAAAGTCGGAAAATTGGAAAATAAAAAAGGAAAAAATCAAAAATGCAGAAAAATCACAATTAAATTATTTTCAACATTTTTTTCACATTTCTTCACTTTCAAACTAAGCAAACTTCAAGAAAAACCCAATTTCTAAAAATCAGTCAATAGAAAATCTTTATTTCAGATGCCAGTGCTAAATTGTCGCATTGAAAATGCACAAAACGTTGTTGTTGATATCTTACAGCACCGTAATCAACTCATGTCGGTCCGACAAGACATCATACAAAAAGCAACAATTTTTCATGAGTTGGAACTACCAAAGAAACCGACTTCAGTATTCTAACATAATACACCAATTGATAACAGATTATCAATAATATGAAATGACTGCCGATTGTCATACTTTTAGAATCCAAAATTGCAAATATCCAAGTTCTCCAGTATGAAAATTGGCTGTCCCTTTCAGATTGACTAAAACAATGGAGGACATTCCTGCAATTTAAAAAAAACGATGTTAATATAGAATACCGATTTATTGTGTGAATCGGTATTAAAGATATTGCAAGCAATAAATTAATGTTAGACAGAACGAAGTCCGTTGGGTCAGCTAGTTAGTTATATAATCACTTTTGAAAAATATATTTAAAATACAGTTGTTGTGGTCCAACACCACAAAAATCATTAAAAAGATGTTTCTGTGGTTTCTTCACATCAAGAGATTTGATTTTTTCCTTTTCAGAGTTTTTTTTCTTGATGTCATTATCTTTCGTTAAAAAATAATATGTAATAATAAATCCAAAAGTTATAATTTTGAAAATAAGTTGTTTTTACAAAAACTTTTTTTTATTAATTACCCTTATAGTTGACTCGACGAAACAAAAAAAAACAGGTATTTTTTTTTCCTTTAAAGAAACGATACGAACAAATAATACCAAATACTAATACTGATTTTTTTTTCTTCAATAGGTGATTGAAGTTGGAATTACCAAACCAGGCACATATCATCTGAAAATCATATTACACGACTGGTGTGTACATTCTAACTTTTATCTCTTATTACGGAAGATTTAATCGAATGATTTATTCATTCGAACGGAAGGATCACAAAGGGCACCATAATAATTTACGACTGCACGAATCATCGCGTTCGTGGAGTTGTAATAAATTCTAACTTCATAAGTTTATCACCCCAATCAATCCCTTCGTCTACAGCCACTTTCATAGTCTCGGAAACAAATCTTACCGCGTACACTTGTACCAGACAAAGGCTTCTCGCCGCAAACCCATAGAAGTGATAATAATTAGAGAAAGAAGAGGCTAGGGAAAACACTTGTATGACAACCGAGACGATGCCAGCCAACAACAACCACAGGACAAGAAAGCCATTTAGGCAATAAAATCCTCTCGGAAGGCAGTGAACCACAGCGACGGGGCCCATTTCCATCAGAAGCTAATTGTAGCAGAATCAATCCAGAAATTGGTCCGGTTTTGAAATCCGATACCCGCTGTGAGGCCACGTATGAAGGGAAATGCATAAGAGGATTTGAACAACGCGGGACATCCTGTCATCCAATTTCAACGCTTTTCAGTCAATTTTGTAACATCAGAAGGAACAAACGAAAACATCAAACGACACAACTAATAATATTTAAATTACTTAATCCCCTCATTTGGCTGGAATTAGCTGGCCGCGGCGGAGTATGACTGGATAGTAAGGGAAAGTTGGCCGTTTGAACTTTCTATCCTGGTGATTTGCTCGCGGAATAAAATATGAACATTTAGAGGGTTTCCCACTTGTACCATCAAGTGAGTTTTCTGTTTGATCTGACCCAGAGTGCGCTTCTTGCTGCTTTCCATTCTTGAAATTCATCGACAAGCCTCCGTCCTTCCATAAAAATTAGAAATGAGTATCGCTAACGGTCCCAAGTACGAACACGACACAATTTCCGACTTTCCCACGGAACAACTTTGTGCGCGACGTGCTCAGCATTGGATCGATGGAAAATCAATTTCCACCGCAATTTTCCCATGAGCCGTGCACTGTTGCTGCATGCTGTGCGTCCGGGAACCGGTATTGTCTCTCTGCTCTGTTATCACACGCTCCCCGATTGGAAGATTCCACAATCCGCCATAACGGAAACCGTCGTCAAACCAAAGTTCAGTGCAATGCAATGCGGCGAAGAAGTGATAGCCCTTTCTTTCTACTCCTCAACAATTCAATCAAGTTCAGTTGCAGTGAGATCCATCATAAAAACAAACCACAGAGCTCTTTCACTTGCTCGCCGGTTGCACTTGTCAATAACCGACGACTGGGGGTCCGCGGGGAACAAACGGAGATGAATGCCGTCGATGTTTGGTCGTACTAATCGATCGTTTTCTTCAGGCTTCCTTTACCACTGAGGGAAAGGAACGACCGATAAAGTTAATTTGTCATTTCAATTAAGCGGATGGTTCTGATTAACTGCGATCGTTGCTGTGAGTAAAAATCGGGCCATTAAAATAATATGGAAAAGCAAACCTTTCTCTTTTTCAATTTGGTGGCCCCTTTGTCAGATGTCTGCTTAAAGGCGCTGTAGAGGTACTACATATTTGCAGCCCACACGACAATTGCTGAAAGGGCATTTTACTCATAATCGATACAACCGCGTCAAGCATCGTTTTTTTTTTCTTTTCATTTTGTCCAATGCAACAACGGTGGCGCCACCTATCCGCGGCAGGTTTTCGACTGCCTGTCCATCATCACTTGTCACTTGTTATTGCGAGGAAAAACCAGTCAATATCAGTGGCAGCCCCACTTGTGGAAACATCACCACATTCCGACATGTTTTGATCTTAAGGCTACTGTCGAGGTTGATTCAAGTTATAAATAAACGGCATCATGTACACGATATTTCCTGCGATTTGTAATCATTCCTGGGAACTGGGAGTTCACTAACAACGACAACAACAAAACGATTGATAACAACAAGCAGCGAAATACTGGTCAATTGGGTAATAGTTTCAGGTTTGCAGAATCCTCTGGGAATATTATCTTTGATTGTGTTAGTGGCACGCAAATCTTAGAAAAGTAAGTTGTTTCTATGTATGTTTGATATGATTTATTCAATTTTGTGTGCTAGTCATTTTACCATCAAATTCACATATTTTTCCTCCTTTGAAAAACTATAGTATGATCCATAAAACGATAGAAAGTTTATCCACTTTATAACTCAATATTAATATAACATTGTTTAATATTTTTTGTGACTACCATTGGCTTCAATTATAGCGTTGCATCTTCGGGGCATTGATTCAACAAGCTTAGCAATCGTCTCTGGTGTAATTTTGTCCCATTCAGTTGCAATTACTTGTCGTAATTGCTGAATGCTTGTTGGATGTTATTCTTGAACTTTAATTTTCAAAATAGACCACAGATTCTATTGGGTTAAGATCAGGTGACTATGCTGGCCAGTCCAAAACATCAAATTTTCATTCGTTGAACCGTTGCGATAACAGTTTTGACGATTGCTTTGGGTCCCCATCTTGCTGGAATGTGTATCTCTGCCCATTTTCAGTTTTCGGACGGTTGCTGGAAGTTTTCGCTTCAATAAAGGGCGATACGGTCAAAATTTGGTCAATATCAACTTGACGTATTTCTTTCAATTCTGCATTTAAAAAACCTGAACACCCCTCATTTTGAAGGTGTGTGTGTGTGTAGAATGTTGCTCCTATTTTGATTTTGGAATTCACTCTTCAGTTGTCAAAATGCCGTCCAAGCAAGAAGAGCAGCGAAAATCCGAGCTACTCGCACGCAAAGTTGGCAAAATCGCTAAAAGTTGCCAAATCAACCGTTACAAATGTAATTAAAGTGTTTGGGGAACGTTTGTCGACAGCCAGGAAGTCTGGATCGGGGGGAAATCGAAAACCGGAAGCCGCTGAGACGACAAAGAGAGTTGCCGGTAGTTTCAAGCGAAACCCTAGCCTATCTCTCTGAGATGCCGCAAATAAGCTGGGTGTATCGTCTACAACCGTGCATCGAGCCAAAAAACGAGCCAGACTATCGACTTACAAGAAGGTAGTGACTCCAAATCGCGATGATAAACAAAATACGACGGCCAAAGCGCGATCCCGGAGGCTGTACACGACGATGCTGACGAACTTTGACTGCGTGGTTCAGGACGATGAAACTTACGTCAAGGCAGACTTTGAACAGCTTCCTGGACAGCAGTTTTATACGGCAAAAGGAAGGGGAAAGGTAGCAGATATTTTCAAGCACACGAAACTGTCAAAGTTCGCAAAGAATTATCTGGTTTGGCAAGCCATCTGTCAACCAATAAATTTACGTGAAAGAGTGTTTGAATAAACGTCTGCTGCCTTTCCTGAAGAAACACGGTTGTTCCGTACTGTTTTGGCCGGATTTGGCATCTTTCCATTACGGTAAAAAGGCCATGGAGTGGTACGCCGCCAACAACGTGCAGGTGGTTCCCAATTGAGAAATACTGGGCTATTGTCAAGCGGAACCTAAAGAAGACCAAAAAACTGCTAAGGACGAGCAGCAGTTCAAGGCAAACTGGCTTTCTGCGGCGAAGAAGGTGGACAAGGTGGCTGTACAAAATCTGATGGCAGGGATCAAGCGTAAGGCCCGGCAATTCGGATTTGGAAAAGCGGAAGCCTAACTGAATATTTTTCCTGAATTTTATACTAATTGAACTTGAAAAAGAAATTTAATTTGATTTTTTAAATAAACGATTTCACCGATTTACACGCGTTTTCCCTTGACCAAATTTTGACCGTATCACCCTTTATGTCCAGATAAACATCTTTTACCATTATTCCGTCAATGAATTCAAACTCTCCAACACCAGACGATGCCATCGCGCACCAAATCATGACCCTACCTGCATAGACAATGAAAAAGTTGGCTGAGTTATTTGACAATTAATGATGTTGTAAGAATTTACCTCCACCATGTTTGACTGTCTGCCTTAAACACTTCTTTTTCAAGCCTTCACGGTCTTCCGCCATTTTTTTGTGATACCATCAGATCCAAATAGCATTATTTTAGTCTCGTCTGACCGCATGATCTTCTTCCAGTTACAATTGTCCATGAAATGAGCTTTTCTGCCCACTTAGGCCGTTTTTTAATGTTTTTCGCAGCTAACTATGACTTCTTAAGTGCCATTCTGCCCTTAAGACCATGTTTCGTGAAGCCGATGTTGCACTGTTTGAGGTGTCACATGAATTCAAAAGTCATTTTCGATTTGTTTTGCAACTTTGGGAGCTGATAAGTCTCGGTTTTGCTTAACTTTGAACTATTTTCGCAACCGGGGAACTAGTTCAATATCAGCATTGTACTATAGCTTTTACCGGCCTTTTGATGTTCTATTATAATTAGTCGGAAATTTGTGGGTTTTCAGGCATTTTTAAGTGAAATAACTTAAACTGCACTTCAAATGCACCTAACAACGTAATTTACGCTGTTTGCAATGTTTACATCCGATAAAGTGACAGGTATCGCTAAAATATTATTAACTATATTCAGGTGGATAAACTTTGTTTGCGTATTTTTTTCTATCGTTTCATTGAGCGCACCTTAGTTTTCCAATGGAAGAAAAATGTCATGTAAATTCGATGGAAAAATGATAAGCACATAAAACTGAATATAACATCATTCATATAAACAGCTCAATTTTCAACATCAAAACAGGAAAATTGCTATTTGTCGGTAGGAATTGAGTTTGATTGACTTTTTTGGATACCAGTACACTTTCGGAGCCGCAATTTTTCAAAGCAGTTGCTTGGAAAGTTCATTAAGAAACGACTTCTACCCATCTACCGAAAGCATACGGATCCTTCATTGTTTTGGCCGGATCTGGTATCTACTCACTACGCTTTTGTTACTTTGGAAATGCTCAAGAAGAAAAAAGGTCGGTATTGTCGAAAAATGCGAAAATCCCCAAAACTGCCCTGAACTGCGTCCTATCGAAAGATACTGGGCAATAATTAAGCGGCATCTTAAGAAAAATGGAAGAGCAGCCAGCTCTGTTGACTGCTTCAAGAATATTAGGTCTACAGCACAACGAAAAGTCACGGAGAAAGTTGTGCAGAATCTGATGGGAGGTATCAAGAGACAAGTCCGACAGGTTTTCAGAAATGAGACATAAATTCGGTCATATGTATGTTGATTTTCATTTAAAAGAAGCACTTATGAATTTGTTCTAAAACAAACATTCTCCCTTGAGAAACAAGGCCCACTACCTATAAAGAACAGTCCTTATGTTGAACGAATAATCAAGTTTTGACCCTTAAATTAAATACATGTCATTAAACTAGAAATGTATGACCATCGTTTGAAAAACATCCCAGAAAAAATCCTGAACGAGCGAAGCGTTAATTTTTTAGAATTGTATTACATGTGATTTGTTCTTGGGTTTTTTCAGAAAATTTTGTTTGTTTGTTGGGACATGATACCAATTAACTTTCAGGAGAGTTTTATACTTTCTTACAATCATGTGCAGTTCTTCCTAATTTCAAATTTCAAATCTGCTTACAATTTGTACTGAGCATTTTACCTTGTTGGCAATATGAGTATGATTGCAAGTCTAAATAAGAAGAAAAAAAAATGGAATTATTGTATACTTCCATCCAAACATAAAAATAAATGTACCTGTAAATCACATTGCATGTTTCGCATCCTAATTTAATAACTTTTATTAAATTATTTAGGATTGCATTTATCTGTAGAGCATGAGGCAACAAGATACGCATTTGAGGCTTAATTTATTTATCAACATTTCAGCATAAAATTTACCTTCCTACGCCGATCATTTTGGACATTGTGCGGCTGTTGCAAGACAAAGAGTTTCTCATCATAAAACACGAACTTCTGAGCTGCGAGTCGCGAAAGTATCAGTTTGGCTCTGTCCAGCCTCTTCTTCGTTGTAGCCTCCGTTACCCCGTGCACCTTGCGTTTCTTGTACGGTTTGTATTCCAGGTCCTTCGTTATGATTTTTCATTCATGCCTAGTTTCGTCAAATTTAGCAACCGCAAATTTGGTGAATCATTTTACCAAACGCTGCGGATAAGTCGATGTAAATAGCATCTACAGGGTGTCTCACAAAAAGTGTCACTAAAACAAAATGGGATTACAGCAAAACAAATCAACCAAATCATGGCATTTATTTTTCATTTGACAGATACATGTTATAGAAATAAACCATATTAATTCAATTCGAATCTCTCGCCCGTTTTCCTTGATGACTTTCCGAAAACGCTTTGTAAACCCATCGCAGCCGGCACGCACGATTTTCTGAGGAATTTGATCACTAATATCAAGCAAATGTTTCTTGAATCGATCTAAAGTAAGCCCTTTCGTAGTGCCTATATGGTGAAGCATAAAGGGTGTCCACGATGAAATTGCCACACTATGAAATTGCTTTAACTTTTTAACCGTTGGGTAGAATTTAATGAAGATTCGGGTGGATTTAGTTCATAGTGCATTATTTACATCCTGCAAGTTTTAAAGTCCTGTGATCAAAACTCGCGGAAATGGAGTCGAAAGAACAGCTCGTGTGTGATAAAATCTTGCGCATTCATCACGAGAACAAGGATCTCTCGCATCGTTCCATCGCTAAAACGTTGGGAATCGCGAATTCCACGGTGTCGCGAGTGATTAAGCGGTTCGAGGAACGGTTGACCACCGATCGGAAGCCCAGAAGTGAAGGAAAAAGTATTCCGTACAACACCAAAAATCACAACCGCGTAGTTGGGCCTTCAACCGAAATCCGAACGCCTCCGTTCGGGATGTGGCTAAGAAGCTGCACCTAAGCCGAAGTTTTGTCCAGAAGGCCAAAACTAAGGCTGGGCTTCGAACGTTCAAGGTACAAAAGGCCCCTAATCGCGACGAGAAGCAGAACAAGTCCGCCAAAACCCGTGCCAGGAAGTTGTACCTCAACATGCTGACGAAAGTTGAATGCTGCATCATGGACGACGAAACATATGTGAAGGCCGACTTCAAACAGATCCCCGGCAACCTGTTTTTCACGGCCAAGGATAAGTTCAGCATTCCAGAGCATGTCCGCACTCAGAAGATGTCCAAATTTGCGAAGAAATTCCTGGTTTGGCAAGCCATCTGCACGTGCGGGAAGCGGAGTGCACCTTTCGTGACCCAGGACACGATGAACGGACAGGTGTACATAAAAGAGTGCCTCCAGAAGCGGCTGCTTCCTCTCCTGAAGGCCCACAACGTCCCAACAATCTTCTGGCCGGATTTGGCCTCATGCCACTACTCCAAGGACGTGCTGAAGTGGTATGCGGACAATAAGGTCAATTTCGTGCCGAAAATGTTCAACCCTCCCAACACTCTGGAGCTCCGCCCCATCGAGATGTACTGGGCGGTTATGAAGCAGCACCTTCTTAAACGACCTAAGGTAGTGAAGACAGTCGAGGAACTGAAGAAAGTATGGGTTTACATGCAAAAAACGGTTGATTCACAGGTTGTGCAGAATCTTATGGCCGGGGTTAAGGCCAAGGTGCGGGCATTTGCGTATGGACTGTAAATAAAATACGAGTAAAATGGTAAAATGAAGTTTAATAGTTATTTCTCAATCCCTGAAAATTCGATGGCAATCGGATGAAAACTCGAATTTTGCGAATCAATTTTGTGTGTGGCAATTTCATCGTGGACACCCTTTATAACCCCAAGATACTCAAGTGGGTTGAGATCCAACCACGCTTGTGTCTTCTTTGCCTTGTGAGCTGGAGCTGAGTCCTGTTGGAAACAATACGGTGTATTCCCATACAGCGTTGAAGCATGAGGAAGCAGATGGTTCTTCAAAACCTGCTCTATGTAGTATTCAGTGTTGATTTTTACGTTAGGTTCTATGAAAAGAAGAGGAAGTTTTCCTTTTCGTGAAACGGCGCCCCATACCATGATTTTCGATACATTCTGATAGCGTTCTACAGCTAGCTTATCTCTTGGAATATTGGCAAGGCTTTTGCCATACACAGATATAAAGAAACATTGAATTTTCTGCGTTATCTAATGCACATAAAGGGAATGCTAGATTTGGCAGAAAAAAATGGGATATTTTATGTAAATTTAAGCCAGATAACGCCTGAATCTAGCATGTTGTATGGAAGAATGTTTACATTGTTGTATGGCTCATGAAAAATTGCAAACAATTTCGTTGTTTACACCTCCTTTGGCTTAGTATTCAACGAGGGGAAATTTTACGCGCTTATTAAAATTAATTATTTTTTTCTGTGTACACACGATCATTTTGATGATTATGACCAGGGCCCTACATCGTCGAAGCAATAAAATGAAAATGAATCGCTTTTGTATTCATTTCACTCCACGTCAATTAGCTTTCGTGTAGTGGATAACTCTTACCTTCACCGATTCTCTCCCAATACACTTCCTGTCAAACGTGAGTAAGCTTAAATTCATTTTCGATCTAGCCACCGTCGGAAGAGTTTCAATCGAAATTCATGTTTGCTTCAAACGACGTGGTGAATGACCGTCAATCAACTTCGTTAAAATTGATTTGCCTTCATCCTCCCCACCCAAGCAATGGTTGGCGAACACAGCGAAACATGCGTGCTAGTATTGCTAGAAGTATTGTCATTAGACGATACACGCATTGCTGTAACTTTGCTCGACAAAAACCTACCCGAGCTAACAAGCGCATTTCTGTTTGATACTGCGATGACTTATTGAAATTGAATTTGTTGCATTTGCGTTGGAGCAATCGCGTGAAAGCAACTTAAATATCAGCAATCTCATATATCATTTTATAAAATGGTTGATTATTGTGTTCGGTGCTACAATTTAAGTTTATCTGGTGGAACTGCTCTAGTTTTAAGAATAATGAATACCTTAGAAATGAATATGAATCCGCACGTATTGCATGAATTTCAACTGTCCTGTTTCATACTAGTATAACACCGAAGGTTAAAATAAACACCGATGAGTGAAAAGCTTAGTCGAAAATGTTTGTTTGAAGATTGATTTGCTGAAGCTGACTAAGAAGTGGCTGTCAAAAGAAGATAGTGTGTTTCAATTGAAAGGGATGAATGCTCAGCTCATCGTTCCACGACGATTTTCAATTGAAAGTGAAATTGTATGACCCTGATTATGACTGTCCTGAAGGAGGAAGAGCTTTTTATCCAAAAATAAAATCTCGCAGTCACCGTGCCGAACCAAAAGATTTTTGCTTCTTTGGACTCTGGCTTGCTCTTGACGCTCCGTTCAGCCGTGAACCCGTTGTTTCTTGTAAGACTTGCATTCCAGATAATATCTGACGAGCCTGTTCATTGCTCTTGACGCTCCGTTCAGCCGTGAACCCGTTGTTTCTTGTAAGACTTGCATTCCAGATAATATTCATTGAAGCAGGGGACGGGACATTTGAAATTGTCTGCTCAATTTACGGACAGATACGGCCGTAATACGTCTTATTAGCTCCCTCACACATTTGATCTTTTTCTTCGTTCTTTGTGTTGAATATGGACATTTTGAGTTTCCTTGAACCGTTTCAAGGTACGGAAAACAAAACGCTTACTCACTACGAACTGCTTAAATCTATTGAAAATCTGACACGGTTTAAGCTATTGCAAATGTAATTTTGAAACTTGTTCCGTATGGCTTCCATGGTAGCTGATAAATATAAATAACCGGAATCGCTTACTTATCTTCAGCGATAAGCTTTTAAAAGAATACAAAACAGGTATAATCAATTCCTCTGTTAAAATTACCCAGCTGAAATCAACCAAGACTGAAAAAAGGTAACACCTATTGTGAGACACACTGTAAATTTGTCAACCATGTATTAGGAATATTTCGGAGGGCATCGCTGTTTCAACGCAAATCAATGCACATTTTATTACCACCAAATAATTCATCCTTCGTTTCCTATTGGAAGCACCTCAGGCAACGCCATTTGAAAAATGAAGGAATTTTTATTTACTCTTATTGAAGTAGAAGGAGATGTTCGCTCATCACCAAGAGGCACCATGAGTGGACAGTAATGTTTGCTAGGATGAAAGATATGAAGAGAAAGCGTTGAAAGTTCCGTCATTGTACGGTAGGTTGAAAATAGAGTAGAAGTATTGAAAATTGAGCGCAAGGGAATGAGTAAAGTAGTACTTGAACCAAGGACGTTACCTTTGCCTAACATCCCACTGCAGGGTAGGTCAAGGCACGAACGAATCCGCCACCTCAACAGGCAAAAGTAACGTTTTGGATCGCGCTCATGTACCACAGATACAAATAAACATGCCTACTAGTCGTGTACTGCACAGAAGAAAATAATTAGTTTTAACAAGCGCGTAAAATTTCCCCTCGTTTAATTCCAAGCCAAAGGCGGTGTTAACAACGAAATTGTTTGCAATCTTTTATACAACAGAGATTCAGGCATTATTTGGCAAACATTTACATGAAATATCCCATTATTTTCTGCCAAATTTAGCATTCCCTTTATGTGCATTAGATGACGAAGAAAATTCAATGTTTCTTTTTATCTGTGTGGTGAACAAATGTTTGGGAGCGTAGATATTTTTTAAATTCAACGAACGAGAACACTCAAGCAACGATCTAATGTGTGTGGCATTTGCCTCCAATGAAACTCGCCGTTTCTATACGTCAAAGTAGTTTCTCATAGGATCGTGTAAAAATAATTTGACTTAGCAGAACTGTAGTGACAAATGATGTTCATTACCATTTAAGTGCATGACCATTATATAGTTTTGCATGATATTTTGAAATTCACTATTGCTAATTTAATTTTTTTTTTCCTGTGTACAAATTAAAAGACATTTAGTAAGATTCGATTATCCAAAATTGAATATAGCTGTATGCAAGTTTTAAAATTAGATTAACGATTAAATCATTAAGAAGGTGTAATTTTATGTTTTATGACTTACTTCTACGTCATAGCAGGCGAATTACTTCTTAAATACATTAATTGTTATGTTATGTATTCTCCGTGCGAGGAGTAACGATTATGATGTAGAAGGAGATGTTCGCTCATCACCATGAGGCACCAAGAGTGAACAACAATGTTTTTGGCTAGAATGAAAGATGCAAAGAGAAAGTGTTGAAAGTTCCGCCAGAGTGCGGCAGGTAGGAAAATTAACAGATGTTTTTGAAAATTGAGCGAAAGGGCATGTATCCAATGGTACTCGAACCATGGACGTCAATCTTTGCCTAACATCCCACTGCGGGGTAGGTTGTAGCGAGGTAGGTTTCGCTTACATGCCCTTTCGCTCAATTTTCAAAAACATCTGTTAATTTTCCTACTTGCCGCACTCTGGCGGAACTTTCAACACTTTCTCTTCGCATCTTTCATTCTAGCCAAAAACATTGTTGTTCACTCTTGGTGCCTCATGGTGATGAGCGAACATCTCCTTCTACTTCTTAAAGTTTTAACTGTCATGTACTGTCATTTTGGAAACAGACGTAAATGTATGTAAATGTCTGAGCCGTTTCCATTACGTGCATCCAAGCAGACTTAAATTTACATGATGTTTTCAAAGTGTAAATGATTTTCAATTCTAGGCTGCAGTACAGAGTCCAAATACACAATCCTGCCCGTTGGTTTAGAAATGCTAGATTCAAGGGGACCCTCCCCTATGCTTAAACTCATTGCATAGTGATCATTTAAACTGAAAAGTTTAATTTTTCGCTACTTTTTTCCTTTCCAACCGTGTTCAAAAATTGTAAATAATTAATGATTAATGCCAATTTTGAGTTCATGCCGTACAAAAAATTATAACCTTTCAAACAGTAATTTGATGGAGGAAATTGGATTAATATTTCAAGCCCGGAGCTTGAAGTTAGATGGAAAAACATGGTTTCAAGAAATCGCCATTTTGAACTTTTACAATTTTTTTATCTCTTTGAATTTTTGAATAATAATCGAATCGATTCGTCAAAACCGGAAGTTCGTACGCCTTTTCAATCTCCCACAAAAAATACTAACTTTGCCTTATTTTTGCTCAAATCCAGGGGAGGGTCCCTTTAATGTGTGAACGGCCGTCCACATCAACGTTCAAAAGTGAATCCTAAAGAAATTGAGCTGTTTAGGGGAATACCTGTAACTAGAAATGAGAAACAAAATTAGTATTTTCCATTTAATTCCAACTACCTTTGCTTATCTTTACAATGTGCAGACTTCTTCAGTGTCTCGTACTAATATTCGAGTAATTACTATACTAATTTTTCTTCTCATTTCTAGTTCAAAAGTGTCTGAACCAAATGGACCGCTTTCATATGGTACATACATCGTGGGCCTGGCTCAGCATCACTGAAATAAGCTATTCCAAAATAAAAACACCTTTACAACCACCCGGAGATCCTGGAGGACTCTGGATGTGGACCAGGTGGATCCCACAAAGGGTTTTCAGAAACTTGAGAAGTGATAAGCGCTCTGAAAACGCGGAAGCAAAACAGGTTAATTGTTATTAATTTTGTTCCTATATCCCTATATTTTGACCCTACATCAACTTAAAATTTGAGCAATACATAAATAACGGTATGTATTTCTAACCAAAACTACTTTCAGCTAAATTTTCGAACACGATGTGAGCAATCAAATGACCACACTAAAATTTACTAAATACTTATTACATAACATATAACGGGGAAAGGGAGGGACCATGAGGGCACACAAGTGAGACGATTTGGATACCAATATGGGAATGTCTCCTCTCGATTGCAACAATACGCGGAACAAGGGCGAGCTCTTCAACCCCATCTATTGGGTTTATTCTGTCAATTGAGGGCTTGATTCTGGTGCTATGAGTGTGAACTTGCTTTTAGAAGAAGATTCTCTGCCCTATATTCGCGACTTTCGTGTAAGTGCCTCTGCATACGGGCCCACCCGAACGTTTTCGGACCTTCATACATATAGTAAGTTTGATGATAACAAACAACAATAAAATCCTGATCAAATTATCATCATCATGAAAATCTTTAGGCCTTTATTAGTTCCGTAAATTCAAATGCCAAATTCACGATTTCATGTGCGCTTTTACTTGCTACTATCTGATTCGCAATTATACGTCATGACGTAAACAGTAATTTGCAAAGTCTTACTTTGCACTTCTTGCAATCGATTTTCGCATAATATCCAATTAAAATTTTTACAAACACATGCAAAATAGATTTAGGTCAATTCTAGAAAAACAATACCCACTATACACGGAAAGAAGAAAAGCGAAAAATCAAAAGCGTCCCAAAACAATTATTAATGGTTGGGCAAGGTGGGGTATTGATTTCACACTACACAACACAGAAAGAAAAAAACTTACGAAGAATCAAAACAAAAACCAAATCCCTCCCCTCGCGACCTCAACTTCAAACGTGAAGTGGAAAGTCACACCCAAGAAGGAAGAAAAGCAGAGCGACGGAACTATGGCTCTTTCGTCATGTAGTTCGATTCCCGTGGTCGGTCAACTGGCTGTGGTTGGCGCCACACACCAGCCAGCATTAATCGTCCGCGCGCGGGAGGGAACCGTTCCGTGGGGTGATTAAAATGCGAAGCCCGTCAAACGCCGAACGAAACGAAAAAGTTTTGATTTAAACGTGCGATCCTTCTCGCGCGCCCAGCGGGGTTGATCCATCTATCAAACATCTACACCACATTCAAATGGCTTCGGTTCGAAGAGAGAGAGAGAAAAAGAGATGGGAGGGGGAGGTTGAAGGGAGTGATCATTTGCGATGATCGTCGATGATGGGCTTCAAAATTGAAAACCGAGGGGAGCGATGATGATTTCTGGTGGAGCACAGACTGCTTGAGCAACAGAAATCGGAGGACCCTTGCAAGCGGACAGACTCCCACCGGAACGCGTGTGATAATAGGAATGACGACGACGACGACGAAGATGATGATGCTGCAGATTTCACCCGCGGAGTTTATTTTAGAGTGGAAGATGCTTGACTACAGCAGATCACACTCAAATTCAAGAGGATCACGCTTGCCCTTCAAGAGATAGTGTCCATCAAACGTCAACCGGGGAGCCGCCGTTTGATGCACGGAGCCTGCGACCGTGAACTTGCCATTGATTAGCCATAGTTGTTGTGAACAGTGACGATTGGCGAATGCGGGGTTTATACCTCCTGCATAAAACATAGAAATTCATTGGAAACACCAAATCGGTTTCAACTTATTTTTTCTCCAGAAAGAATTAATTCGCATCTGACTTGAGCAACAAATCAAGTTGCAATGAATGACAAGCAAAGTTGTCCTTCGGCTCGGACTCCCAGCATGGTGTTTGGCACGTTCATCTTATGTTCCAACTGGGACGGAATAACCCTAAAAGAAGAACTCCAATTTCCAGAGACCGAACGCATCGCCGCGTACGCGAACCGATAAAGAACGTCGTATAACCATTTAAAGATATAAATGCAATTCCCTGGAAGTCAGCTTTCGCGGTGCGATAATTTATGACATGAGCGTACTTTGAAACCCGCACAAGAAACAGAGATGAGTGCGGCCGTGAGAGGACAAACGCAGCATAAAATCAACAGCATACATATGTGTTGCAGCAGATCAGGTTCAATACCTGAAACGGGAAACAACATGACGCTGGATGGAAAAAAAGGGTCCGCGGAATCTCGGCGTCTTCTTCGGACGCGTTGAAAATTTTCCCATAGTGTTGTTGTAAGTGATATCTTACCCCCAGTATGGTCGATGATTTCCCGCGTCGCTCATCACAAACAGAAACTTGAACCTCGAAGATGAAAGCCCATATCGAAACATCGACGCGACAGACGTGCCCGTCAAGGTAAGACGTCTTTTTTCTCCTCGTGGCACTTCTGAACGCCTACCTACTGGAGTTCAGCGACTCCCGTATCTCTGAGTCTCCATAAATATTTAGTAATAATTAAAAATTCAAGAAAACCGCAAATAATGACGACCGCTTGAATGATGAATACCTACCCCTGTCTACAGTCGATGGAAAGCAAACATGGCTGTCGCAGTGGTTTATTTATCTCTTTCGGGCGCCGATTCTGTGGGCATCGAGATTCGATCGATGCGATGACGATAAGCGCCGACGGTTGTGCTTCGCGATGTGTTAATTTGTTGATGTCAACAAAAATATTAACTACGAGATGGCGACGTGAAGTTTCTTAACTTATGGAAGCAAAGTTTGAATTTTTACGATCTTCCGCCCCCTTGAACATTTAGATTAATGCAATGCGATGTGACGATCCTGTGAGGGCATAATGGGCATCTTACACGGATGCACATTGTTAACATATAAATGATGTTTCAAAATATTTGCTTAATGCCATTATGCATTTATAGCACTACATATTTGTTCGGTTTATAGTCAAAAAAATTAATGATTTAGTTACAAAAAAATAAGTTAAAAGTATACCTATAAGGTGGGTTGGCTGAGAATTATTGGGGCATGATTATATAACTTAATAGCTGCCTAGACTACATACAATGACATACACACATACACAAACAAGACGAGAAAGTATTGCTGCTAACCCAAAAAAAATACATTAATTATATTTACAGTTAGTAGGTGAATTGAAAAAAAAATGCACTTTTGACATAACTTTTTTGAAAAAATCCCATTTTTCGGCGAAAAAAATGGGATTCCATGTTTAACAATTTCCGATTTCCATATTTAATAATTAAATATTACAATAAATTTTAATTCAGAAGGTAATACTATAATAAAGAAATCCTATAAGTTTCAGCTTAATCGAATAATTAGTTTTCGAGTTATCACCGGCATAAACTCTGAAAATGCTGTTTTGAGAAAAACGCGTTAAAAGTTTTAATTATCGAAAAATACCGGCTGCGCGTGAAAAAGGCGTCTTCGAAAAACGATGAAAAGAAACTTGGAGTTCGAATTTCGAAAAAAAGGTTTCAGGGGCTAAATTTTAGTGCCAAAAAAACAAATTGAATTTTTTGGTCATTCTAACTTCCTTAACGCACTGTCATACACACACAGGGTTTTTTTACACGGGGGATACGTTCATTTTTACTATGAAATCGCTTAAAAAAGGCTAAATAGAGTTGATCAATTCACATGCCATAAACATTTTAAATTACTTCGATTTTGTTTGCATGCATTAGCTTTTCATGCCATCGTCAAAATACAGTTTTTGAAATTTTCAGTATTTACAAAAATAAATGATTTTTTTTTTGGAAAACTGCCATATCATTACTTTTTGCCCAAAACGTAAAATTTAATTCGAATGAGAACGATAAGCTGTTCTGTTCTGGAGTTATCGCCGAAAACAAACCGTATAAAAAAAGACCTTAGTGTATAAAGAACGATTTTTTAACAAAGGGAACGTCCATTAATTACGTCACGCAAAAAGTGATTTTTTTATTAACCGGGGGCGGTTGTCACCCCCCCTTGTCACGTTTTTTGTATGGAGGTTCAAATTTTTTTGTATGGATCGACACGTTTTCCGAGACCCCCCCTCTCCCCCTACCACGTGACATAATTAATGAACCTTCCCAAAGCTGCTTGTTCGGATGATATTAGGTGTTGCCTTTAATGAACAATAATATTCAAAACGCCTTTTTTTATCATTGATGATAACATCAAAACGCAATTCAATCAGTGCAGAGTATGTGTAATACTGCAGAAAACCAAAACAAATAATTATTGTTGATTTTTTTTACCAATTTCGTAAAACCCTGATAAGTATTGTAACGTACTGTAACAAGTCCATTCACTGAAAAACAAAATTTATTTTGAAATATTAATAAATTGTTTGCGTGCGAATATTTTGCACACGTTTCTTGTAATCTGCCGTTTCCAGAGTATCACTTCACTTATACGAGCGTATTATTAGAACGATTGTAATTGAAAACTAGGAAAATTTAAAATAACACTTCACACAAAATTTCACAATAACACATCAAACCATTTAAAAATTAAAACATAAAATTGAAGCACTTTCTCAAACTGTAACTCAGATATCGAAAATAAATTTAAACAAAACTAAATTTCAGAAAAATAAACTTTTTTATAGAAAATTTTCCATCGTTGTTTACTTTTGAAATTTACCCCCACCGTGAATATTCAATGATTAATATGTAGGTTTTTTCCTAATAAATTTCCTTTTTGCGTGAAAAAAACATTTCTACGATACACCGTCCTTGAATTACGAGTTTGACAATTTGCAGAATTCATCTCCTTAGGTACGTAAAGGGCGAACACGAAATTATTGCGACACATTCAACAGGGCATAACTTTTTTACCATTTGGTAAAAATCAACCAAATTTTGCACACTTTCTCATTGATGTGTATTGTTTACATGCTGTCAAACTCGAAGTCGTGTTTTTTGATTCAACGAAAATGGAGGTGAACCAACGCGAGTCGAGAGAACAAATTCTTTCCAAACACCTGGAATTTCCTGATCTGTCGCACCGGCAGTGGGGAAAAATGTTGAACATTCACCATTCAACCGTCTCCAGAGTGTTGAAGCGGTTCCAGGAGCGGTTGACGTTGGACCACGGCAAAGGAGCTGGAAGAAAACCGGGACCGGAGAACAAAAAGACGGAGGGAAAGGTGAAGCGGATGATTAAAGCAAATCCCAACGTCTCAAGCCGTGATTCGGCTAAAAAGATCGGCATGTCACAGAGCTACGTCCAGAATGCAAAGAAGAAAGCTGGACTACATACATACAAGGTACAGAACTTCCCAAACCGCGATGAGCGGCAACAATCGACGGCTAAAACTCGGGCACGGAAGCTCTACGAGAAGATGCTGACAAAATATGGCTGCTGTGTGATGGACGACGAAACGTATATAAGAGCCGATTTTAAGCAAATTCCGGGGTTGAAGTTTTTCACCGGCAAGAGCAACTTCTATGTGGACGACAAATTTAAGAAGAAGAAAATGTCAAAGTTCGCCTCCAAATATCTCATTTGGCAGGCCATCTGCTCTTGCGGACTGAGGAGTGAGCCTTTCGTGACAAAGGGCACAGTAAATGGCGAGATCTACAAATCTGAGTGCCTCGAGAAGCGCCTTTTGCCGTTCTTGCAGCAGCACGACGAAGCTCCGCTATTTTGGCCAGATTTGGCATCATGCCACTATTCTAAAAGTGTCCTGGAGTGGTATGAGGCTAATTCTGTCAATTTTGTTCCAAAGGACATGAATCCGCCAAACTGTCCGGAGCTGTGCCCGGTGGAGCAGTACTGGGCAATGATGAAGCGAGAACTTCGGAAGAGCAAGAAGACAGTCAAAGACGAGAAGGACATGCTAAGAAAATGGTGCAATGGCAATAATTTCGTGTTCGCCCTTTATTCCGACCCCATCTATTGAGTTTATTCTGTCTTGAACTTACTTTTGGAAGGAGATACTCTTCGTGAAAGTGCTTGCTTACGGGTCGACACAAACGATGTTGACCCTTCATACAGGAGCTTGATGATCACAAACGACAATAGAATCCTGATCAAATCGTTCATCAGATTATTCCACTACTATGGAAAGTTAGCTTGCTATAATAGATGGTAGTATTACATCATCATCCTTATCATAGTGTGTTTTTGGGTAGGCGTTCAAATGTTGAACTGTTGTAGTCTAACAAGAGCCATACTCAAATCTACATATATTTAGGGATATATACAGTAAGAAATCTAAATTCTCATTGTGATGAAAATATCAGGGCATGTAAAATTGTATTTTCTTCCACACGAAGCAGCAACTTGCATGAAATAGTTGTAATAAAGACGAGCTTTTAAATACAACATTATCGGCAATATATGGAATGTCCCAGAACTTTACACGATTTATAATGTTAATCCGTAAGTTTTGCGACGATTCTATTAAGTACATGATATTGAACAAAAATTCAAAATGATGTACATTTTATTTCCAGTGAAAACATGAAGTAAAGGGTGTACGGAATCAAATTGCGACACACACAAATATTCACCAAAATTCGCCCGTTCAACCAATCATCTTCAAAATAAATAAAACATGTTATGAATATTTGTTTGTTTTAATCAATTTCAATTCCATATCCAAATGCAAAAACCTTCTTCTTTACACTACGCATAAGGTTCTGTACAATATTTGGACCAACTTTTTTTTGCGTGGCAATCCATTTTTTCTTCATATCTTCCTCCGATTTCACTTCCTTAGGATGCTTCCGAAGTGCCTGCTTCGTGATGGCCCAGTACTTTTCCATTGGCCGCAGTTCCGGTGCGTTCGGGGGGTTGAGATGCTTCGGCACGAAATTGACCTCCTTAGCCTTGTACCACTCCAAAACCTCTTTCGAGTAATGGCACGAGGCTAAATCCAGCCAGAAAACCGTAGGACCATCGTGTGACCTCAAAAGAGGAAGTAGACGCTTTTGAAGGCATTCCTTTAGGTACACCTGCCCATTGACCGCTCCAGTTGTCACGAATGGGGTGCTCCGTTTTCCACACGAGCAAATTGCTTGCCAAATCATATATTTTTTGGCAAACTTTGACATCTTCTGCTTTCTAACGTGTTCGGGGACATCGAATTTATGATGAGCAGTGAAAAACCAGAGCCCATAAGTCTGTTTTTTGGTTATATTCAGTGTCTTCGCCACATCTTGAACTGAACTGTTGGGATTCCGCTTGAAAGCTTGAACTACCCGTTTGTGATCCTTAATACTATACGGAGATCCATTTTTGCCACGTTTTTCTTTTCGATCGATGGTCAAACGTTCGTGATATCGATTTAAAACATGAGACACCGTAGAATGTACCATTCCCAGCTTCCTGGTGATGGCACGATGAGGAAGATCCGGACTTCCGAGGTACGTGCGCAAAATATTTTTGCGCCGCTGCTGTTTTTTCGACTCCATCTTCGCAACAATTACATATTACGTAAATAAATGCACATTGAACTAATTCCACCCAAAATTCCAATAGAAAATACCCAACAAGTAAAAAGTTACAGCCATTCAAAAGTGGTGCAATTTGATTCCACACAACCTTTAATGTCACTTTTTTTGTACAACCACCTCAAACTGATTTTTGAAAAAATATTCTTATGAAAAAATGAGAATTCCGTAAAATATTAACTCGTAAAATAAAAAAAAAATCAAAACATTTCAGCCCGATTGGTTTAAAAATAAAAAATATAGCGTGCATTGGTAGCGGTAACCGACTAGGAACTTATCAATAAGGCGGCCAGAGTGGAAGAATATGCCAACATCTTTCTTTTCGAAGGCTATGGCCAAAGTTCCGGCCAACTCCCGTAAGGCCACCCGACAGGAGTGGAGTCATTTTTTTACATCACGAATGAATGCAGCAATGAAAATGTGCTTAGTTTGTTTTTAGATTTACTGGTGGGACTCTGAATCGAGTAGAAACCTCTACACCATGTCTTTGATGATAAGGAGTGTATCGAATATAAGCTATCCACGTACATTTGCATTGTACGCATGTATTTGTGATGGTTTTTTATGCTCTGAACACTGCATGCTGTGCGTTTGACTGTCAGCTTTCTTTTGTTCACTTGTTTGTGCGGTTCAATTTCTGCGTTTTCAAAATTTCGCGTATTGAAAAGGAAATGAAAATTAAGGTTCTGGACACATGGCTAAGTGAGAAGGGTATTACTATGCGAAAATTGGCGAAGCGGTTTGGAATTCATCATGCGAGTGTTAAAACCATAATTAATAAGTTTGGGGAACACTATTCTTTGGATGAGCTACCAGGAAGAGGCAGAAAACCCGGTTCTTTAAACCCGAAACTGGAGCAGAAAGTGGTATCTCTAATCATGAAGAACAAATCAATGTCAATACGTGATTTGGCCAAAAAAGCAGGAACGAGTGTCGAAATGATCCAGCGTATCAAGAGGCAAAACCACCTGAAGACCTACAAGAAGCAAAAAATCTCGAAACAAAGTACAGAACAGAAGAAGCGAGCAGCAACAAAGGCCCGGAAATTGTATTCGCGTCTTTTGCAGCGTCCGGATGCATGCGTTTTGATGGACGATGAGACCTATGTAAAGGAGGACTCAAAAACCCTTCCAGGTCCACAATACTTTACTGCCGTCGTTGGGGAGGATGTGAGCGATGCGAACAGGTCGATTCAAGTGGAGAAATTTGGTCGAAAGGTACTGGTATGGCAAGCAATATGTTCCTGTGGTTTGAAGTCAACCATTTTTTACACTACCGGAACTATAAATGCGAAAATCTATCATTCTGAGTGTCTCCAGAAGAGATTGTTGCCTTTATATAAGAAGCATAGTACACCTCCACTGTTTTGGCCGGATTTAGCGTCGGCTCATTATGCCAAAACTACTCTCAATTGGCTTGCGGAAAAGGGTATAGATTTCGTTGAGAAAAATATCAATCCACCAAATTGCCCTCAGCTTCAACCCATCGAACGTTACTGGGCAATCGTGAAGAGGGTCTTCAAGAAGACTGGTAAGGCAGCTGGGAACATGCAGGAGTTCAAAAAAATTTGGGCTCAAGCGACCAAAAAATGCGATGCAACACTTGTCCGGAACTTGATGAAGAGCATTCGATCCAAAGTTAGAAAATTCGTAAAGGAATAACTTAAATTTCATCCGGTCTTCATTATGTTCAAGTTTAACCTCGTACAATAAAGGATCATTTTTTTGTATGAATAAAATATCGGTTTTCACTATAATTTGAAAGAAAGTTTGTGGATAGCTTATTTTCGATACACTCCTTATTGTTGCGTAAATCAATTGTAATTCAATTGTCTTTTTGTTATTTCGTTAGTCAGTGTTACGTTTACAAGATTAATAAGGCGTTTCGCAAATTGTTCAGTCTTTCGTAGTTTAGTCCAATGGTGTATCATTTATGTGCTCTGAGAGGCTTCCGAAGCAGTTTTCTCGAACCAAAAATAAGAGCAATTGGACCAAAAATAAGAGCAATTGAGGATTGATGAGCAGGCGCATTGTCGTGATGATAGAGCACACTTTTTTCTCTGCAATGAGGCCGTTTTTTTCTGGACTTCATCCTTCAAACGATCCAATAACGCTGCATAGTATGCACCTATTATAGTTTTACCTTTTTCAAGATAGTCGATGAATATTACACCTTGCGCATCCCAAAACACGGAGGTCATCTGTGTACATATGTTAATCGTACTGATTTTAATCAAGAAAAAAATACAAACAAGTTAACGCTCTTCACTACTACACCCAAAAATGAATTAGATCATTTGACAGCACTTCATGTGTGTTGAGTAGCATGTATATAACCAAGACAAAAGGAAAGGGTTTGTTTGTTATTCTTCCATGAGAATATTAACAACAAGACTCACCATAACGTTGGGCATAGAATGCTCTATGAATGATTGGACACGCACACTAGCGTTGATGTGTATGCTATACAATATGTGAGCAGTGCAACATCAAGCGATTACGTCGAATGTAAACACGGTTCAGAATAGGTTCAAGCGTATTTATATTATTGTGAAAATTAATCCCATAGTTTTCTAGTATTTTATCACGTCATCGTAGATTCTCGTGTGGCTAGTGTAATAATTGAAGAGTGCTTTTTATGGTTTGTGCAATTACGCAACGAAAATGTGTGAGGATATAGTGCAATTAAAGAGAAAACTTGAAGTCTGGCTCGAGCATGTTCCCTAGTACAATTAGATCAATACGACGAATTTGTAGAGCAAAGGTAAGCAATTGTGTTAAAAATCTGACTGCTCATTATATTTACGAAATTTAAGTCTCCGAAACGTTTTTGTACGTTTGAAGTTGGATGGCTGCAGAATGTAATGGATATATGTACTATGGTGAGAATAGGTTCCGCTTCCCTAATTAACTTAATTTAATAAGTGCTCTCATCATGACGTAAAACTTTGGGAAACAGTTAGTGAATTTCAAATGTTCGCAATTCAAAAACAACTATTTTTCCTATTTTAGCCGGTAGTCCGTCAATGCCCCACGACATAGGGTTCATGAGGTACGCATCCGGCTTCCCTGGTAAGCCGAAGGGTGTCCTTATCTCGGTTCTTATGTCCTATGACATCTGCATCGAAACCATGAAGAACTTCTGCGACATGTTCAAGATCTACATGGACAACATGCTGATCTGATTCCTGCCCCTGGCTCAAATGACCTAAATGCATGCTGACCGGTGTACTAATCAGATATTACACCGCACTGACACTGGTCGATTCCAGCTCCAAGGTAAGGAAGGGTTGCAAGGGAGACGTTTCGGAACTGAAACCGAACTGTATGACGTTCGTTTCGGTATGGCAATACTTAACTCCCAGACGAGAATCGAATGTCATTATTTATGGCTTTCTTTCTATTTTCTATAAGCTTGCAGCTCACCCGGGATTGTATCTCGAAGGGAATCAGCGCGAAAATAAACGCTTAAACACCGATGGAGAAGGTCTTCTTTAAGTTACTGTACCGGATTTTCTTCTCCAGTGCTCAGAGGGTTCTAGTAGCCCTTCGCTGAAGAACTTAAATCTTTTGTTGGAGATTGCCGGGCACTGGCATAACAAGTGTTCCGAGTCCATGTCACAAAATCGACATGAATTATCTTGAAGTTTTCCTATCAGCTTCAAGTGATATCGGCTCGGACAAAGACCAGTTATAAGGCCTGTATATAAGTTTAAATCTTTTTTGGTAAGATCAAGTAATTTGCGAGTCATTGAAATGTTTGGAATGATGAATCGCTTTGATTGCCTAGCTATGAAAGTGTTGTTCCAGTTTGCCTCCACGTTCAAACATTCTCAGGCATTCATCTCCATTCTTAGTGAAGAAGCAGATAAACCACAAAAGGGTTCAGGTCCTACGAACTGATGAGTCGATCCGAGTCTTGCTAGTTCGTCAGCTCTCTCGTTTCCGTCAATTCCACAATGGCCAGGAACCCAATACTGACTACCCAATACTTGACTTGATTACTACAAGACAACTTTTGGAGTGATTGAACACATTCCCAAACATGGTTGGAATTGCATATTGCTGACTTTAAAGCATTTACAGCTGCTTCGCTGTCCGACATAATGCATATATTTGTGTGGTGCATACCGACCTAGCCACAGTCTTACTCAGCATATATGCACGATCAACCGAGTGCGATATGGATTGCTTATGCTTGGTAAGCATTATCGGTATAAACATCCAACATCGTTCAACGGACGATAAATGCTTATGCTGACGCAGCGTGTGCTACGCGATCGGCACCCGTTTATCTTTAAGAAAGAAACATTAAATAAACGTATTACTGTTCCAACCACCGAGTGATTCACTACATATCACATGGCGATCCTCTGCCAGTGATTCGAATTAATTAATTAATTAACAGTGAAAAATAGTTAGCAACATGTTAAAGATAAGTGTGAAAAGCAAAATCTAGGAAAATGGTGTGAAAGTGCGAAACTAACTGCATCCGCTATCCGCGGTACGAATGCAATTTCATTGTGACGATGAGCCAGACAGTTAGTGCACGATGGGAAAAACTAATTCTAAGTCGGCAGTGACCCATAATGCGGACCCGCAGATTCGCATAGTTAACAACCAAGAACTACATGGTGAAATTTTGGAAAATAGCGAAGTGTTAATCTATGTGATTTTAGTGCTTGTAGTTATTCATTTGTCTATTACTTTATACAAAATTCTCATGAAAAAAGAGAGGAGACGAGCACTACGATATGCTAAAAGTTTAGAAGAACTACCAAAAGTCTAAAAAAAAAAAAAAAAAGTATGACAACATGACGAGCAAACGGAACTGTAATGAAGAGATTGTAAAACAGTGCAGGGAACACTTTGAACGGGAAAAAAGATATTGGCAGAGATTGAAAACAAAACGGATTGCCATTTCAAAGGAGCAATTTGAAGCAAAGAATGCTATCATCGAATATTTGTACAACATGGCAGCCGGTGCAGCATTAAAAATCGAAACAAGAAGTGTTATAGATGATTTGATGTGGGACTATCGCGAGTCAATGATGAATGTGGCGGACTACAAGGAGATGATTGGAGATGAATATGCATAGATATGCATAGGAGAATATCAACATGTGTAGAAAGGCTGGAAACAACATTGGCTAGAGATGACGATAGCTGGACTTCTAGGAACAATCAGGACTTATGGACGCAGCTGAAAGGTGCATCCATACAAGAGAAGTATCGTCCAATTAATTTTTTATTTATTCCAAATATATAATCATGTTATTTTTAGGAAAGAAAAGAAGCTTAGATTTAAATCCAAAATGGAAAGAAAATGTAAGTAATGTTATAAGAATTCAATGGATAAGTTTTTTGAAGCAGGAGATAGTTTAAGCAGATTGCTCGACAATCTAAAGAAAAACAGGAATTTAAGCAAAGCTACAAAGGATAAAAAATTTATTCAAGTAAATAGTACCTTAAAAGTACTTAAAAATATTGTTGTCGAGTTCGAAGGGAATGAAAATCATGAATTATTAAGAACCAGATACGTTCAATTAAAAAATGTAGCAAGGAGTGAATCCATTTATTACAGGAAAACCCTTTGGAAAGGACTGAGATTGAAAAGGAGCAAGAAATACAAACAGAGGAGGAATTAGATAGAAGAAAGGAAACAGAAAATAAAGCAGGTACAATAAAATCGAAGGAAATTGAATCTGAAATCGATTCAGAGTTAGAATCAGAAATAGGCTCCGAAATAATCAAAATGACGACTTTAGACCTTAATGTAGCCATAAAATTGGTAGATAAATTTGACGGAAATCAATCGAAAATTTCAAGTTTTCTTGAATCGATTGATTACCTTTTTCAAACTTATAGTAATGTACCCGAACAAAACATCTTAAGTTTTCTTAAGATAAGATTAGTTGGTCCTGCACATGGATCTATAAATACTGCAAATTCTGTAGCAGGAGCGAAGGAGCTACTTAAACAGAAGTTCGGAATAAAAATAACACCACAGGCTATCCAAAATGAAATGAGTAATACAAAACAAAAACAAGAAACTGTATCAGAATTTGGTGATAAAATAAGTGCGTTAGCAAGTAAACTTGCTGCCGCTTATGTTTCACAAGGAACATTTAGTGATGAGTCAGCAGCATCGGACATAGTGCAACCTATTGCTGTGAATGCCTTCACTACAGGAATCAGAGACGCGCAAACAGCTTTCTTCGTAAAAGCTAGGAACCCTACACATCTGAACAAAGCTATTTCAGATGCGTTGGAAGTTTCTCCAACGACATCTACTAACTCGGAAAATGTATTATATTTTCAACAAGAAAAATTTAGGAGTAATTTTCACACATGGAGAGGCCGAGGATCTGAAAGACAACGAGGTTTCTCCAGAGGACGTGGTAATTACCGTGGAAGAAGTGATTATCACCAATCAAATCGTAACAGAGGTAATTACCGAGGAAGAGGTAATTACCACAATACCGATCAAAGACCCCAAAATAATTATTCGAATTATAATAACTCCAACAGACAAAACTCAGATAGACAACAAGGTCAAAGAGGAAGGAATAGGCAAGCCAATATAGTAGCTGGAGACTACCCGGAACAAGCAGCAAGGGAAGAAGAGGACGTTGCAAACGTCATTGATCTTTTTCGTGACTAACGGACGAAAAGACTACCTACCATCCATATGACAATAGAAAATGAACAAATACCATTTATACTTGATAGTGGAGCTAGTTGTTCAATTATTGCTGTACAACTGGTTTCATCAACATTAAAAATCAACAGAAACGACACAATTAAAATTCGAGGTGTTAACGGAAAACGACAGCAAGAGGAAGTATTAATGTAAACCTCAATTATGGAGATTTATCATTTCAACAAAAATTATATGTTGTAAATGATTTACCTCTAATGTACCAGCACTACTTGGTACAGATTTTCTATTAAAATATGAAGCGACACTGAATTTTAAAAGAAGTACAATTATAGTTACTGTAGGTGGTGATAGGGTAGAATTACCTGTAAATTCTCCACTTGCAGCTATGATATGCGTACCAGCAAGATCAGAAATAACAGCATTTTTAGACGTGGATTTCAAAACAGAACACGTTTTGTTAAATGAAGAAATTAAACCTCATGTATTCATTGCAAACACAATTATTAGACCTATAAATGGGAGAATACCGGTAAAAATTTTAAATGTATCAAACAAACCAGTAATTTTGAATGAACTGAAACCAAAAATGAACAAACTTGAAAATTATGACATTATTCAATTAAAAGAACTGGAAGAAAACACAGAAAGAGCAAATAAATTGTTAAAGGAGTTGAAACTCAACCATTTGAAAGGTGAAGAAAAAGCTATTATTTCCAAAATATGCTTAAAATACAAGGACATATTTTGCCTTGGAGGAGATAAATTGACGGTACCAAAAATTTTTACACCTTCAATTGCCGTAAAAGAGAAAACACAGCCGGTTTATACAAAACCATACAGGTTACCAAATTCTCAAAAAGACGAAGTAGCAAAACAAATTAATAAAATGCTAGAAAACAATATAATAGAGGAAGCTAAGTCCGAATGGAATAGCCCTGTACTTTTAGTACCAAAAAAATCATGTAATGATGATAAAAAATGGAGACTAGTAATAGACTATCGAAAAGTTAATAACGCAATCCAAAATGATAGGTTTGAACTTGGTAACATAGAGGATATTATAGACTCGTTGGCAGGAGCAAGTATTTTACACATCTTGACCTTTCTCAAGGATACTATCAATGTGAAATAGATTCTGAGAGTCGACCAATAACAGCTTTTACAACAGCCTCAGGTCAGTTTCAAATGACTAGGCTACCGATGGGTTTAAAAATAAGTCCATCAACTTTTTCCAAGGCTTATGACAGTTGCGATGTCTGGCCTGTGTATGGAAAAATGTCTAATTTATTTAGATGACATAATAATCTTCGGAAAGACACTAAATGAACATAATAAAAATCTTATTTCAATTTTTGAAAGACTAAGAGGAGTGAATCTCAAACTTAATCCTTCAAAATGTAATTTTCTAAAACAAGAACTAATTTATTTAGGACATTTCATTTCAGCAGAAGGAATTCGTCCTGACCCTTCAAAAGTAGAATGTGTGGAAAACTGGCCTACCCCAAAAACGGCAGACGAAGTAAAGCGCTTCGTAGCATTTTCCAATTATTATAGAAAACATATAAAAGATTTTTCAAAAATATCGATTCCATTGAATAAGCTGACTAAAAAGGAGTTCCATTCGAATGGACTGAAGAATGCCAACATGCTTTTGAGACATTGAAACTAAAATTCTTGAATCCACCAATACTGGATTACCCTAATTTCGATAAAGAAAATACATTCAAATTACAAACAGATGCATCAGGTTTTGCTTTAGAAGCAGTGCTGTCTAACCAGAATGGGAGACCAGTAGCATTTGCCTCCAGAGCCCTGAATAAATCTGAACAGAACTACGGAACAATAGAAAAAGAGCTTCTGGCAGTAGTTTGGTCCATTAGACATTTCAGACCATATTTATTCGGAAGAAAGTTTGATCTAGAGACCGACCATAGACCATTAGTTTATCTTTTTTCAATAAAAGATCCTTCAAGCAGATTAACCAAATTTAGATTAGCACTGGAAGAGTATGATTTCAACATTACTTATATACCGGGAAAAGTTAATGTACTGGCAGATGCTTTATCTCGCATTACAAGTACAGATCTAAAGGAGATAAATAAGAAAATAGAAAAAGACGTTCTTGTAACAACAAGAAGTATGAAATTAAAAGAAACCAATACAGACCCAGTAATTGGAATGCCTGGCCAGCATCCTTTGACAGGTCAAGCTATTGAGATAATATATGATGAAAAGCAACAATTACCTGAAGTGAAATTTTGTGACTTGAAGAAACAATTAATTATAAAACCAGCGAAGACACTAATCCAGTTACGACGGATAGCTGTAATGCTGAGAAAAATATGCGATAATGAAAAAATAAACGAGCTCGTTTTAAAAACAAATAATTATGCAAAGAAATTTTATAATGAGTTATACACTAATAACTTAAATAATGGCATGCCACCAATACGAATATTGAATACAAATATAAAGCATATAACAGACAAGGAAGAACAAAAATTAGTCATGAACGATTTTCACATACTGCCAACAGCAGGACACTCAGGTATAAAAAAGACATTAAAAAATATTCAAAGTAGATATTTTTGGACAAGTATGTCAAAAGATATAACAAATTTCATTAAATCATGCGAATCATGTCAAAGAAACAAACACATTAAACCAAAACAAACACCAATGATAGTCACTACAACGGCGACTAGTGCATTCAGTAAAATTTATTTAGATCTTGTAGGTCCATTGTTACCTAGTAACGATGGCCACAAATACATTTTGACGACACAGTGTGAATTAACCAAATTCATAACTGCAACACCAATTAAGGATAAATCAACGGAAGTTGTCGCGAAAGCTTTTGTTGAAAATGTTCTTTTGGTATATGGTATACCGGACGAGATAACGACCGACAGAGGGACAGAATTTATGTCCGATTTGTTTAAGAAAATATGCGAACTTTTACAAATAAACAAATTAAATTCTACAGCATACCATCATCAAACGGTGGGAGCTTTAGAGAATTCTCATAAAACATTAGGAAACTTTTTAAGAATTTACGCTTCAGGGACACCAGGAAACTGGTCATCTTGGATTAGATTTTATCAATTTGCTTATAATACCACTACTCATTTAGAGACTAACAAAACGCCATTTGAACTAGTTTTCGGAAAAATTTGTAAACTACCTTCAAACTTAACAGATACACAATCCCCAGATCCAATTTATAACATAGATGATTATGAAAAGTTATTGAAATATAAATTACAAAAAAACTCAACTAGAAACACAACAAAAGTTGATAAGATCGAAGATTGAAAGAGTAGCAAAGAATAATAACAATTCTAAAGAAATTAATTATAGCCCAGGACAATTAGTTTTAATAAAAAACGAGTTAAAAATCAAAACTACACAATATATATTTAGGACCATTTTCAATAGTATCGGATAAGGGAACAAACGTTTAAATAAGAATAGGTAATAAAACTGATACTATACACAAATCAAGGGTTAAAGCATTCATTACTAGGGCGCAGGATACTTGACAATAAAAAGATGTAAGAGGTTAGATAAAAATTATTTTACATAAAATAGGACGTGTGGTGCATACCACATACATTATTGATAATTATAGCAAAACACGGATATGAAATATCAATTTAAAGCAATTATTATCAGTATTTACGCTTATAATGATTTGTCATGTACCTTATTGATATGAAGTATCAATATTGGTAACAACGTGATGGATACGAAGTATTCATTGCGGAACGACAATCATGATGGGTAAATGGGATATAATAATTTAAAATTTGTAACTAGAAGATAAAAATTTTAAAAAATATATATAGGGCGTGTGGTGCATACCGACCTAGCCACAGTCTTACTCAGCATATATGCACGATCAACCGAGTGCGATATGGATTGCTTATGCTTGGTAAGCATTATTGGTATAAACATCCAACATCGTTCAACGGACGATAAATGCTTATGCTGACGCAGCGTGTGCTACGCGATCGGCACCCGTTTAGCTTTAAGAAAGAAACATTAAATAAACGTATTACTGTTCCAACCACCGAGTGATTCACTACATATCACATTTGAATATCTTTGTTTCTGCTTAAGAATACAGCAAAACATTCCAAAATTGCTTGAATTTCATATAAGAATACAGTTGGCTACTTACTCATTGAAATTGATATGTTAATCCTTGGGCCAGTTACATGTGCTCCCACTTGATTAGTTCATTAGAATACAATCGATCCTTGACGGAGATTTGCACCACCTCTTTACCAGGAATCATGTATAGGATCAATAACTTGAATCCTAGAGGGTTTGAGCTGTTTAATGAAATACCTGTAACTAGAAATTAGAAGAAAAACTAGTATTTTCCATTTAATTCCAACTACCTTTGCTTATCTTGAAAGATACGCGTATTTCGTCTACAATGTGCAGACTTCTTCAGTGTCTCGTACTAAAGTCGGGTTATTAGTACGAGACACTGAAGAAGTCTGCACATTGTAGACGAAATACATTTTATACGATATCCTATTGGCACTAAGCAAAGGTAGTTGGAATTAAATGGAAAATACTAGTTTTTCTTCTAATTTTTAGTTATCAATAACTTGATACGAAAAGTGAAAGTTATATTTTTTCACCATCCAATCTCCGTTGTTCATAACCAAAGGATTAAATCTAACAGTTTTCGTAATGCTAAGATGTCCTATTAGATCACCTTCAAAAAGGTTCACAAACTTTCTGATCCTTAGAGCGCTCTCTTAAGCTTCTCATTGTATGTATTGATGCAATGGTAGCAAGAAAAGCAATGCATCCAGTGCCTTTGTTGGTGGACTTTTCATTGCATCAGTAGTTGAACTAGTTGCAAGCCTTTGATGTTTTTCTAACCTTCTCTGTACAAAAGTTTCTTTAGTTTTTGGCCACCAGACCAATGCAGCAAAGGTAATCTTGGGTTTCACAATTTCCGAATAAATCCAATGGATTATTTTTGGCTTTAGTTCCCATTATTTACCAAATGTTTTTTTAGCTATCCATAGAGCATTTGTCGCTCTGTTGATTGTCTGCTTTAAATGAAACTTCCAGTTTAGTTTTCTGTCAAAGAATACTCCAAGGTGTTTGACTGTATTTGAAAGTTTGTAGTGCGTACCTTTCAATCTTAAGTTTTCAAACAAATACTAATACCATACCAAGAATTCTTACCATACTCTGCCCCGCCCTATTCTATGTAGTACTTACAACACTTTTTCACTGCACATCCAACCATTACTCTACAAAAAAAACAAAATGTTGATCCCTTGCTTTAGGGAAATAGAATATATACAAGGAGAATGACGTCACTGCTTCGATAACCTGCGGTGATTTTCTATGCCATACATAAACATTACCATGCGACACTAATATCACTACAAGTTTTATCATTTCACTAATACATGCAAGCTCGTTGGGCCGGACCTGGTATAAACGTCATTGCATCATGGGGCTTAAAATTATCGGTAATAATCTCGTTCGATTCCCAACTGCACCATTTTACAAGCAGATTCAAATTCGAACACTCATAAAAAAATTGTATAATGATAAGCACTGTATTGTACTTCTTACTGAGTAGCGATGTATAGTATAGTAGCGAAAATACTAGTTGAATTCAATAGACGAATCCAACTTGATAAAACGAAGAAGACACCGAGTGGTGATAAATCTGTCAGCTCCCATGTTAAAGTATAGGACGAAAATTTTAAAATGCTTCTAGAAAATTCAAATGAAATTCTAATTAAAAGCGGTTCTTTTGTATGATGGAATATAAATTCAAAACTACTCCATAACTACTCCATTTTCTAGAAGCATTTTAAAATGTTCGTCCTATACTTTAACATGGGAGCTGTCAGATTTATCACCACTCGGTTTCTTCTTCTTCTTCTTTTCAACATGGATTCGAACCATTAAAAAAAATACGACATACACATATTAAAATAATAATTAAGATTACCAACTCATGTAAGTTCCATACCATGAACATTTTTTTTTCATTAGGTTGACAATGAAACATATACGCTTGCCATAAGGAAAACATTCGGAGTGGTAATGACACCAATTACAATAATTTTATAAGGTAATGTTATGAAATTCAATCCGTTTCCTTGTGGTTAATTTTCATAAGGATATTTAATGAACTTTAATAGGTTTATTTACGCTAGTGTAGTGGAGACACCGGGGGTGACATTGCGCATTTCGATACGAGTGCTATTTTTCGCTTCGACCGCATTTGCTATTATCGATTTCGATTCGAGCTCGAAACGAGCGAAGCGCTACTAGATCTTCGAGTAAAAATTGGCATTGCGTAACATTAAGTTCGAGCTTTTTTTAGCGCGATTCGAATACAAATATCTCGTTAAGTAGAAGTTGTTCGTCGCAAAAATAAGTGCAATCATAGCCTCAATATAATCGTGAAATATACGAGCAAATACGAATTTGATTGCACAAATAATCGGTTAATCGTATGCATGTGCCAACATGTAAGTAGAAATAGAATGTTTGTGATTGAATTCAATCATTAATTATAGTTTATTTTTAGTCTACGGAATCGCCACGAATTCGGTGTGAGAACGAATGTGAGGAAGTAGGCCGACGGAAAATAAAAACAAATCGCCACGAAACGTGTTGAGCATCAACTCCTCATAAGTGAAATTCTATATGGAATCCATGGAAGAAAACCCAGACCTTGCTCGGGGTCTGTTAAAAACCTCGATGCCAAAAGAAACTCCCACCGATTGTGGGGTCATTTTAGAAATGCGCTCAACGAACGAGGTCCCGGTGCGGGAAGTTTCCGAGTGGAAAAAGTGTAAACTTGGAGTTGTTTTTTGAAAATATTAACATTAGACACAGTCGACAGAGCGATTCAGATTCAATTACAATAACAACTTTATTGTTTGATGTTCAGAAGTAGAATAAAAAATTGATTTATCTATCCTAGCTCCATAACATCACTGCTTGCTTCTCTTTATTGATTTTAGGTGTGGGCGGACAACAAATATAAAATTAAGAACAAATTACGCCACAAAAAACAAGAGAAGCCTAAAATAGACCAACAGGAAGAAAGTGTGGTGAAATCCGCCGGGATCCAAAATCGTTTGGAAGTCACAAGCTCTTTCAGAGAAGCCTCCTTACGGATGATGGAAAGGAACCGTACATGAAAAGTCAAGCTGCAGAAGGAAATGAAGTGTTTGTAGAAGAATTCCCTAAAAGAAGGTTTTGACGGTGAATCGATGGAAGCAGAAGATCAACCTGATGAGCTCGGAATGAGAGTTAGGACTGGAAATAAGAGTGAGTAGCGGTCTAACGCGAAGAAGGAGAAACTCGAACTATTCCGAAGATTTGTTGAATCACAAAAGAGAGAGCAATGAGATACAAAAAGTTCTATTACAAGTGAAACAAGCAAGCCTCAAAAATCATACAACAGCTTCTTGAATTTAAGTTGAAAAAAATAAGCTGTGGCTCAAAAAAATAGTCATAACAACGATGAATCTGATTTTAAAAATATTTTATGAACCAAACTGTTGAAAAATAATTAAAAAACATTAAATTTACCATTGAAAACACTATCCTTGCCTGCATTATTTTTGCATACGTAAAATTGTTTGGCAAGTTCAGTCATAATCTATACCTTAGGAAGTCGAGAAATTTTCCAAACCGAAAAATCCCTAGACCAGACCGGGAATCGAACCAAGCTGTCTCCGGCACAGTTTTGCTTTATAGCTTCCGCCTTTACTAAAGAGAGCTATGAAGGCCCCATTATCCTTTTCCCTAACCAAACCAGCCCGACAAAGCAACATTATCAATCGATATGTTTTACAAAACTCATGGGAGTTCAAAAAACTTCAGGGATATTCTACGAACTTCATAGAAATTCAATGAACTACATGGAAACTCTACGAACATCATCCAAGTTCAACAAACTTCATGGAAATTCAATAAGCTTCAGATCAAAAAATTTACGAACCTGAGGGATAAACTCACGACTTCAGGGAAGTTCGACGAATTTCATAGAAATTCAATAAACTTCAGGAAAGTTCGACAAATTTCATGGAAATTTAAGAAATTTCAACGATTTCAGGGAAAGTCAACGGAAGTTAAGGAAGTTCTACCAACTTCAGGGATGTTCGTTGAACTTCAGGGAAGTTCAAAGAATTTCAAAGAAATTCAATGTACTTTAGGCAAGTTCAACAATCTATATGGAAATTCAATTAATTTCAGGGATGTTACAAACTACAGGGATGTTCTACATACTTCAGGAAAGTTCAACGATTAACATTGAGATTCAATGAGCTTTCAACAAAAAACAAATTTCAACAAATTTCATGAAAATTTAAGGAACTTCAACGAACTTCATGTGAAATTCAAGAAAATTGAATGAACTCCTCGGATGTTCATCAAATTTTACAATCCAGTACAATTTACCCACTAATTTTCACTCA